>APFE031568692.1:310344-368279 GCA_000404065.3 Pinus taeda
GATTTGGAGCGGTTCTGTAGAAGACAGTCTGAGTGGTCGCGCCCCTGCTCTGAGTGGTCGCGCCCCGCCTGAGTGGTCATGCCCTTTAGAAAAATACACTGCAGAGGGGTCACTGAGTGGTCGCGCCCCGCCCAACTAGTCGCGCACTGAGCTTGAGTGGTCGCGCCCCTGAAAATGACTTCAACTTGCTGCAAATCGCCTCCTTTGACCTCTCACTCGTTTTTGCAAGCTCTCAAATGCATAATGAGGCATGTTTAGAGGGAAATTTACTCTTTATAGGCCCAAACTTGAAAAAATTAACTTACCAAACCCACTTTCTAATGTTTTTGTTTTGACATTCACTTTAACACTGTTTTGAGTTCCCTTTGTCCTGAATTTGATCTTTTAAGTGATTTAACTCCGTTCTTTTTGCACATTGACCATCTTATGGACTCTGGTGAGGAGACCAGGGTTATTGCCAGCATTTTGAAGAATTTTGAAAAATTTCCTTATTTTTTGCAAATTTCACATGACCTTGGGTTTAAAAACAGGGTTTTTAAATCCAAGGTATAAATGAGTTGTACCTGATGAAAAAATATCAATGGAACATATTTACATACCTCCTTCCGGCTTGCTGGGGACCATTAGACCTTTGACTCATGACCTTGCAGTGATTTTTGACAAAAACCCTAGACCTAAGACTTGGGATTTCAAGACAAAAATAAAACAAGTGTAACACAAGCTCATTTAAATGATATGATCTGATCCAGCAAAGCCAAGAAGGGAACAAGGACTAGCTCCTCCATCAGTTTTATGGCATGCCTAACGGGATGCAAAACTGATACTGATGAGACACCTACCTATGCATATGCAAAGAGCTTTTGATCACCGATGGAGGGCTCAAGACCGACACTAACAGGTGGTACCGTGTTTCCCATACTCCAATTATATCATTGCCTTCCCAAGAACCTGTGTAGTGAATAGATGAGGAGATGATTTACCATAGGTTCTTCAAGGATGTGCAGTTCAGGAATAAGTGTGAGATCGATTCTACTGCATTTTTGCAAAGTGTGCATCAGGTAGGTCCTTAGAAAGCACGATGCATGAGGTTTTCACCTGCAGGAACTGTGCCTTTTAGAATGCACCAGAAAAAGAATTTTGTCCGAGGAGGTGCGGTAAGATTCTAAATTTCCTTCCACCAAAAAGTAATCAGATCTATAGTACCTTATGTGAGATCAGCGCTAAGTATCCCGCCTTTGGAGTGTATATACTACTATCAAATAGATGCCATATGAGCTCATCCGGTCCCTGTTTGATCCTAATATGCGATTCTGAAAGAGCATTGATATAATCATTCCATTCATGATGCCAGCAGGGTGGTAGATTAATCTAGAGTGCGGATTTCCATCGTTGTGCAAAAAAGGAAGTGTTGTGAGGATCCACAATGTCAGCGAGGACCTTAATCTCATGAGAATTTAGATACTGAATTAGCTTCCTTGATAAAAGATGTCTGCCACCACTCCCATTCCATGGGTCGGCACAAATTCAGACCAGAGATCCATCATTTATTTTCCAAACCAGGTTATCGCTGATGAGGGGCAGTGAATTTAGGAGAGATTTCCATACAAAAGAAATGCTAGTTTTGGGCCAATTTGGAAGTCAGATCCATTCCATGATGTTCAGAGGCCAAATGTATTTGTGATATGTGATGCTGGTCCAAAGATTATGTCCTGTGAGTAATGTCCACCCCAATTTGGCTGCAAGAGCCTGTGCAAAGAGGGGCAGGTATTTTAGTCCCCAGCCTCCCCATTTTTTGGGAAGCGCTATCTTCTTCCATCCGACCCAAGCAAAGATTCGCTTGTCCTAGTTCCCATTCCATAGATACCTGTTACAAATTTGGTGTAATCTAGCCAAGATGCTTCTCGGTATCTAGGCAAGTGCCATCCAATAGACTGGTGTATCCTCCAAAACAGATTTGACTAAGGCGAGTTGGCCTGCTCTGGATAAGAAATGGTGACTCCATATGCTTAGCCACTTTTCTAATTTTGAGACGAGCCAAGTCCAGTCATTTATCTTCTGGCAAATAGGCTTAATCCAGAAGCCTAGATATTTAAGGCCACGGTCTAGTGGGCTAATGCGAAATGGAAACAAATGATGAGAAAAATGAGACTCATGAATGGATGTTCGGGTAAAAGTGATTGTTGACTTTGAATGGTTTGCCAGCATCCCAGTGGCAGATGAGAAAAGGGAGAGTATTTTCAAAAAAGTGTGGGAATCCCTGATACTTCCATCAAGAAAGATGAGGACATTGTCCACAAACAGAAGATGGGTAAGGAAACAGTCAACAGATATCTTGAGCCCACAAAGGTCCCCATCTCTCTTGGCTGAAGCAATCAAATGGCTAAGACTATCCATGACAATCAAAAAAAGAAGAGGAGACAGGGGACAACCTTGTCTGAGACCTCATTCAGAATGGAAAAAATGAGAAGCAGACTCATTGATCAAAACACTAAAGGTAGGAGTGGATATACAAGCCATGATCCAGGTGATAAAAGGATTGGGGAAGCCCAGGTGGATAATGAGCATCTTGAGGTAGAGCCATCTGACATGATCAAAGGCCTTTGCCAAATCAATCTTTAGGGTGATGGCTTTATGGTGTCTGGTCCAAATGGTGTGGAAAGCTTCCTGGGCCGAGCCGATGGCTTCATGGATCTGGCGATGTTCTAAGAAAGCAAATTGTTGAGGAGCAATGTGACGGGACATGATAGGGTGAAGGCGATTTGCAATGATCGTAGAGATGATCTTATAGAGACAGTTGCACAGCGAGATGGGCCGATAATCATTGAAAGAGGCAGGGGAATCAGATTTGGGAATACGGGCAATGAAAGTCGAGTTAATGGCATTATACATAGTCCCAGATTCTCGGCATTCCTCCACTACCCTTAAAAGATCTTGACTGATAAGCTCGTAAAAGGCAAGGTAGAATTCAATGGTCCAACCATCTGGACCTCAACTTTTATCCTTTTTGAACCATTTTAAAGTGCCCTCAAGTTCCCCTGGTGACACAAGGTCATTTAATGTGTCCGCCTCATCCTCATTTACAAACATGGGGAAATGTCCAGCAATATTGATAATATCAGCAATAGTCGAGCCTAGAGGTTTTTTATAGAGGTTTTTGAAATGAGTAGATCCCAAGTGAGAGAGCTTGTTGAAAGTATCAGCCACACCTCCTTATGGCAATGGAATGTTCCATATAGTATTTGTGACCTCTCTGCCTTTTTCATAGTTTTGGAAGAACTTTGTGTTGTCATCTCCTGCTTTTAACCATATCATCTGCTTCAAAGTCGAATGGATTCCTCTCTGTTGTTTAGTATCTTTGACTTCTGGTTTTCTAGCTCCACCAAGTGGGATTTATCTTCTGCAGTGATAAACCCTAAGCCTTGCTCATCCAATAAGGAACTGAGTTCTGATTCAATATGCATGAGAGCAGAGTTCTCCCTCTGGTATTTTTCTTTGGCCCATTTGATAGAGATGTGCTTGAGCTGTGAAATATTGTAGCAGAAACCTTTGGCAAGCGAGTCTGATCGGTCAATCGGATTAGCAACCCAGAATTCCTTGACCATATTTATATATGATGGGTCTTTTAGCCAAACGTGGTTGAACTTAAAAGGAGCTTTTGGCTTTTGGTGAGGTCCCAAGATCTCCAGGTATATTGGGTAGTGATCCGAAATGCCTCCAGTGCCAACCCATTGTTTGTAAAAATGCAGCTACTGAATAAGGGACCCCTTCATGATGAATCTGTCTAGTCTGCGAGCTAGAGTGGCCTCACCAATTCTTCTGTTCCTCCATGTGGAGAGAGGTTTGTTCATAGGTACATCCATCAGGTTATGTCTCTCCAGTAGGTCCATCATGTATCCTGTGATCAAGTCCACTTGAGCCATGGATCCCCAAGATTCACCATATCCCAGGGAGAAATTAAGGTCACCCCCAATGATGATGTTGTCTATAGAGAAGATGGTGAGCCCCAACAAATTACGCCAAAATTGCTCCCTTTGTTGACATGGGCCATATATGTTGATAACCCTAAGGCTGGTCCCTAGGTCTGCCAAGAAGATATCAATACCCATAAACCCCCTACCTCCCCAGGAAGCTATAGGTTTGATAGATGAAGGATTGTAGCCAATCGCAAGACCCCCAGATCGCCTAGTAGAATCCATAGCCAAACAATGCCACCCCGGAAATATATAGGTAAGAGAAACAGAGATAGAATCAGCTGGGACAAGAGTCTCTTGGAGGAGAACGAGGTCGACAGGTACAATCTCAAAGAGTCTACGCAGGGCTAACTTCTTAGAGGCACTAGCCAAACCCCTGCAATTAAAGGATAGGCATTTCATGGTGGCAAACTGCTAGGGGTGTTTGCTGCTCTAAGAACCCCGTCAAGAGTGGATTGTCGGCTCGAGGCAACTTCTGCTCTAGCCCACCTGATGGCTTTAGACATGAATGATTTTCTCCCTCGTGAAGACATGGGGGCCGACCCAGGTATGGCAAGACCCAAACTAGCAATTTTCAGAGGGGATCCTCGAGAATGAGTGCGCGGGCGAAGGTTATAATGGTGTGACTTTGACCCCCGAGATGATGATGGAGAAGAGGTGGGTGAAGGAAGAGTATGCAGAGAGGGAACTGAAGGTGCATAGATAGGTGAGGTGGGCAGAGTGCAATGTGCAGTAGATATGGGAGAAAAATGCATGGAGGAACAAGGAGAAGTACAAGACAAAAGAGGGGAGAGAGCTGTACCCGTAGCATTGGCAGCTTTAGCAGCTGCCCGAGATTTAGTAACCAACAGCGAGAGGGTTCTGCGAGCGTCGACTGCTGCCTTTTGTGTATTATTGACAGAAGGTCCCGACGCCGATGTACGCTAGATGGCCGGAGAAACAGTCCTGGAAGGAGCTGATAAAGGGACCTCTTCCAGCTTCTTGTTGAGAGGGAAATCCTTGAAAATATGTCCCACCTTGTGACAACGGCGACAACGGAAAGGGACCCCTTCGTAGTCTAGTATCTGTAACCTTGAATATTTCCCCAAGTGAAGGGTAATATTCTCCTCCAAACCCTCGCGGGTATCCAAGTACACTAATATGTGCGCAAGGGTTCTGTTCCTGGACTCAACGAAGGTTCGATCATGGTCAAGGTATGACCCCAGAGCATTCCCAATACGGATGAAGAGCTCCTCATACCAGTACTGTAGAGGGAGTCCAGGCAGCCAAACCCACAGTGGTTCTACCCCAATTTGTTCTCTCTCCAGATCAAAGAGAGGACTCCATCTCTTTAATAGAACCGACGCCATCTCAATATGCCAGTATCTGGCAAGCACCAAATTTGTGTAGTTCTCTTTAGCAAAATGAAGGGAAAACCAACCTCTAGGTAAGACTTGTACCTCTAGTAATTCTTTGAGAACGCCCCCCAGATCTCCTTTACCCATTGAGTGAGCCGAGTATCCGAATACGCCCTTCCACGGACATGTCCAACGAGAATGGTGCTGGCCATGATAGCTGCTTCCCCGATGGTAGAGGTCTCACTGAAACGAATCGAGGTATTCTTTGAGGTCGCTTTCACGCACTTTGTTATTTTCTTTCCTGTGCGAGGTACAGATGGGTGGTCCATTAACGGGTCCGGGGAGCCGTCCAGAGGGATGGATTTTTCATACCTAACCCTAATTGCCGGAGTCTAAAACAACCCGAAGGCGAGTGAAAGGGATCATATGGGTTAGTGGCTATCGGAGGATGAAGCCCAGCAGAAGTCACCGCAAGAAAGGATGAACTGGGCAGATACGGATCAAAGGAGGGCAACGAAGGCGTGATAGAGGATAGAAAATGGAGGGTCCCAGGGGACAAAGGGGGAAGGTCCAGAGCAGGGGAACCCTGAGGGGAGTTTCCGGTAGAGGGAGGAGCAGAGCGGTGGTCCGGCAGGACTACCATTGGAGAGGAAAAAGTCAGAAACGGCTTCGAAGGGAGGCTGGGGCCAGCTACAGCGGATGAGAAATTAGGGCATCCAAAAATTACCCGGTTAGGATGTGGATCTTCAGAGTAATCAACCTCCTCCTTCATTTCCATTGAGTCTCCCAATATTGCAGTGGACATCCTGATAACGACAGATGGACTAGAAAACGGGTAGGGTAATAGCTCAACAACAGCTACGGGTAACGCGGGTAGTGGTAACAGACTGCAGAAGGAGGGTTAACCAAACCCTTACGGTCATCCGTAGAGCTCTCCATCTTCCTTCCACTGTTTATATATATATATATATATATATATATATATATATAATATATATAATATATATATATAATATTGTAGAAGGATTGGCTAATCAAAAAAAAAAAATCTCGCTCTCCTCTCACACAGATATATATTTTTATTAAAAGAAGGGATATAAAGATTAAATTTACAAATTTGGGTCTAGATCCACAATCATAGGGTCTAAAAGACCATTTTTGGAGAAAAAATCAAAATCACAACAAATTACAACAATTTTCCTAATTTAATGGAATTCATAACAAATCTAAAACAAATCCTATCCAAAAATCCACTCATTAAGGAACCAATTCCTTTAGTAAAAATTTTTGACCTCTTGGTCAATCATAACTTTTACAGATGCCCCTGCATCATGCTAGAAATGAACTAGGTTGATGTTTCATAGCATCACATGTTTGGACATACAATTGTAATTATTTTTATAGAGTTGAATTTAATCACATGTATATGGGATTGTGGATATTATATCTATTTAGGCATGTGTACCTTGATTTTGATGGTTCATTGATATAACATATACATATAGACCTAAGTGATAGGAAACATGTTTTATTCTTGTAAAATTGGTTAATAACCTTTGAGGGGATATGTGTTGTTATCGCTGCGACAACAACCCTCCAAATGTTTTTGCCTATGTCAATTTTGGAGCCTACATTAATTGTCGTTTCAAGCCCGCTTGAGTCGTCAAATTATTTGATTTGTTATCGATGTGTTTTTTCCTAGTGTCGTATCCTCCTAAGTCAATGTTTCTTAAGCATCATCACTTAACCATTAGAAGGATTTGAGTTAGTTAGTCCTTGGTTAGGTGAACTTATGATATTTCTCAACTTAGAAACTTTCCTTATCGCCATGCACACACTTGAAAAGCACACAAAAGTATGAAAAAGAAAACAAAAAGCAAGAAAAACACTTAGAAAAGCAAAATCACACTCAATGTTGAGAAGACATGTGCTCAACTTGAGTGAACTCCTTTGGCCCGAAGGAATGTACCCTCCTTGAGCTCACTCCTTCATGTTGAACATATGCGTCCTCCATGAGCACACTTCTTCAGGTCGAAGACATGCACCCTTCCTGAGTGCATGCATGAGCTAACCTTGTTGCAGGTGGGCATACTCCTAGAAAATAGGATACCACTTAACTTCTTTAACTAACCTATTCACTCGATGATAAGGTGAACTCATGCATGAATCAATTTTACATGTTAACCACTTTAAATCAGCTCAGTTAATTATTCTTCTTTCATAATCATTCGATCTGAGTTGTGTGTACAACTGGGAATCAAGAATCTCTTCATTAACCGATGCAACAAGTAAGTTTTTCATGTCAAACCTTTCCATTGCATTTCATGATTTCACTGCCAAATCTTTCTTTCCTTGTCATCAATTATTTGTTTTTCAGTTTTTTTGCTAGCCTTTATGTTGAATATTCATACTACAAGTGTTAATCTGTTGTCACATGCAAAAAATCTTCACATTCTTGTAATATTTCATCTTCTACCATGCATGCGCAACAACTATAAAGCTTTGTAGATATTTCTCTTCCTCATATTAGCATCAAGTTTTGTTGTTCAAACATGTTTCTAATCTTCCAATAGGTAGAGCACACTTTTTGAGCTCAAAGGTCGATTAGCCTAAAAAATTGTACCCTATTTGATTAAGTTTTCCTCAAGAGAAAACTTCTTCACCACGAAGGACTGTGCCCTTTCTTGAGCACATGAGAACATCACGAAGGCACAAAGAATCCCCATTCATCCCTTCAGTATGCGACAATGAACCCTCCCTTTCCTTGAGTGTATGGGTGAATTGTGAAGGCCCGAAGCATTGTGAACCTCCTACTTTGTCCCTTCGAAGTGTGACAGTGCGCCTTTATTTTCTCCTTGAGTGCATGGGCACATAGGGAAGACCTGGAGGCCCCTTATTCCATCCCTTTGACCTTTTAGGGTGCGAGAGTGCACCCTAGTTTATTTTTCCCCTTGCTTGAGCACACGAGTGCACTGTAAAGCCCTAAATGACCTTGCATGTCCCCTTCGTGCTTTGAAAGTGCGCCCTCCTAGTTTTCATGCCTATTTTCTCATGCATGTAAGTTATTTTATGTTTTCATTCATAATTTTCCATGATATATTATCTATGATGGATATTTGTACGTGATTTACAAGTATTTTTGCATAGTTAGGATGTTTTAATCTAACACTGTCACTATAAATGTGTTGCCCCAAACATGTGTTCGTGCTACAAGTATTACCACTTTGTCGTAATCTATTGGAGACAAGCCACCTCACAAATTTACCTCCAAAGAACTTTCAAAAGAAAGTGCTGATGAACCTATGGAAGTTACAAGGCCAATATTCCCATAGAGATAGATACTCAATGCTTTATTGATAAGGATACATAGGTTACATGGAGCAAAATATACAACACATTCATGTAGGAGAAGTTTCTTGGGGACTTAGAAGACTTGCATGCATATATCAACATCAAGAAGTCCAAGATGCATAGGATCACATGCATATTCCGATCATGCCATGTACAAAAGTAATTGAATGGATCATTATGCATATGGATAATTTTTACATTATGATATGCAGTGAGGATGGCAGTCAACTCGCCACCTATTTTGGTGCAGACATGCAAAAATAATATAAGATGCTCAAGCCTAATGAATATGCAAATGACAACTTCTACATGAGCTGGGAAACCCTTGACACTACTGATTTTATCAAAACATGGTGTCGAGAGGTTCCCAACTTTCCCCATCGTCCATCTGCAGCTTATCCAACAAATATTCTTAGAGATGTCTATCAGTAATTAATAGCCATGTGTTATTATTTATATGGGTTTAATAACACTAGGGTATTCCAAGAGAATTGGATATACATGCTCAATATAGTAGTTACCCGTGGGAGAGTTTTCAGTTGGGTGTATATCGTGTCATTTGAGTTGCAACATCAAGTCAGGTAGGCAAAAGAATCTTTATGGATGAACTTGGCACCAAAATTCTACATGTCTGCATTTCTCTTAGATGAAATCCGTGCACATAATGCAGTCCTGGGAATGAACTGGAACTAGACTTCTGAGGAGAAGTTCCTAGTTTTCTTCCACTATAGAGTGTTATCATAAATAAGCTTCATAGGAGTATATGACAAATTAGATGAACACTTCTTTGCAATAATCTTCCACATGATTTTTGATATCGATCCTCCTTGCATGACCGATGAGGTGAAGGAGTCACTTCGAGATATCTTAGACTGGTTTGCAAATCCATAGGGTACATACATCAGGTGCTTCAGTTTTCATATATCCCCTCATCTTATGCCACAAAATATGAAAAACAAAGTGGTCATGAAAGAAGTTTCCAATCATATGGACAAAGGATTGTCAAGAATTCTCCATAGGAGGAAGAAATCCCCTTGGCCCATCTTTCCATTGAGAATCAGATTGTATGAATCAAAGAGTTACAAGGTGACGACAATATAGATATAGGAGCTAGACCATCTACATTTCACGACTAAATACTTTTACAAATATGATCCTAGGTGAATTGTCATGCAACATTGTTAAGGATCAGTCACAATACAAGGTACTCTTCAATGTCCACAATAAAAGATGGGAAGATAAAGAATTAGTACAATGCCAACATGAAGACACATCCACTAATGGAGACCAGTTCACCCCATGATCCACCAACTCAAGACTTGCAAGTGTAGGATGAGGAGTGAGATAACACTTCAATGATGGAAATTAGCTCCCAAGAAAAGGATTATATATTCTTCGAAAAGCAAGAGCAACAAGAAATGGAAAATTGATCCTTTAAACTTAGGATCTATCCCAACAAAGTAGGAGAGAGGATAAGAAGAAGAAGAAGAGAGGAAGAGTAAACAAGATGAGTTGCTGAAGAAGCATCAAGTAGAAGAAGAAGAGAAGATGAGGATAGAAGAAGAGAAATAAAGAAAGTCCCAAGAGGAAGAAGAAAAACATATATTGGAAGAAGAATAACTAAATTAAGAGCTAGAAGAGGATAAGTTTGAGGAATAAGATGCCATCCAAACGATGAAAGAAGAACTGAATACTCGAGGAGAACATCCTATCATAGGCGATCATCTTCCATTTGGATAGATGGAGATCACACATCCTCCAATAGAAAAAGTCATCGATGTATGTAGTGTAACATTCAATTAGTTGAAGAAGAGAATCATGAAATAGAGGCATATATATTTCTCAAAGGATCCTCAAAATCCAGTCTCAGTGTCCATAGAGAAGGTGATCACTGCCAACACTAAAATAAATATGAGGGAAGTCATGGTGACAAATGTTGCATTCACTACAATGGCATAGGATAAATTTGAGTACTTCTTGAACGAGAATGCCAGGTTGAGAAGAGAACTTGATGTGGTGAAGCATAAAGCAGAACAAATTGCAATGGAGAACCAATGACTGTCATCACAAAAATTCAACATTGTAGAATGACAATGAACCATGCAAGTAGAGCTAGGGCTAATGGAGGATACCATGGTGCGACTATATGATGAGATGATACTTATACAACAGGTCATGTCTCCTCTCATTGGAATTTAGAAGAAAGCGTAGGAAGTGGTGAAACTCATGAAGATAACAAACAAAGAAGTTGACCAGATGCAGGAGTGGATTGCCAAATATCCATATTCTTTGACACATTTGGAAAAGAGGGATAAAACTACTGCATAAATAGACAAGGTTCAGTTATGACTCCACCTACATAATTAATTGCATCTCAAAGCATACTTGATTAGCAGTATGGATGTGTACAATCGACTGCATAATGGGTTTGAGTCTCTAACACAGAAACATGGGATGTCTGCCATCATATATCTTGAAGCAATCAGAGGTAGAGAAGTCATGTTCTAGGAGATTAAGTAATATATTGAAAAAATCAAGCAGGTAACGAAATGATAAGGCTTAGAGGTAACCAAGGACATTATTCATTTGTATGCCTTTTCACTAGTTAAAGCGCACACAAAGCTCTCATGGCTATGGAGTAATGTACAGTCAAGCTCCAAGAACATATTGACGAAGGCATTGGAGGTGAATATGCACTACAAAGGGAACTCACCAATTCAGGTTGAAGCCATCAAAAAGGAGTTTTGAGCATGTCACACTTACATTACAAGTGAAATACATGAGGAAGCAAATGATTTATCCATTTGATGATTTTTGTCCCATTGTCAGCTTTATCTTATTAGTCTGTCGTCTCATTTGTAAATTTTTCTTATGTAATAAATGTTATGTAATGAATTCCAAGGGACACGTGGAATATGAAAATTCACACATTGGAATGTAATGAGTCATGTATAGAATATGAACAATCATAGAAGTTAAAGAGTCATGAGGAAGCTCAAAGGTCATTGTCAATTGTTATAAATAACTCCTCATAACTCAATCAAGGGGGCTTTTGGAAGGCTTTAGATTCAAGAGGGTTTTCCTTGGCTTATCTTGTAAGACATAGGAGATATATCATTCTTTGGAGAAGTAAGTTGTGGTTCCATGTTCAACTATTTGATACAATGTTTCGTTCATGTAACAATTTACTTGGGATCTTACACTTTTACTCAAAAGCTCAATGAACTGACATTCCTTCATACATGTATCGTAGATTTAGTTGGACTATTTTGGTTATGTTTATGGTATATGTTTCTTTATTTACATACTAAGTTAATGAAATAATTTGTTGCTTAGCTATGCCTATTATTGAATGAATGTTGTTATGATTTAATGATTGTTGTTTACTATGTGGACTAATCTATGTTGGGAATAATACTAAAGGGGGGAGGGTGGGGGGGGGGGGGGGGAGGGGATTGAATCAGTATTTACAAATCAATAACTTTTTCCATTTTATAATCGGATTTATATACACTACTTCAGTAAAGGGAACTCACGTGTGCACACAACTATTCTGAAGGCAATCGATGTATATCCAGTGAACTTATGATTCATTTAATTCATCATATGTTGATATTTAATCAGTGCATCAATACTTTATTAAATATTAAATAGTAACCATGTACAGTAATAAAGAATAAACCATCACACATAAGAAACACACATGAACACCAAGATTTAAGGTGGAAATGAAATGCGGGAGAAAAACCACCTACTTCTATTGTCTCTATCTTCTTTTTAATATAAAGAATAAGCTGCTTACAATATTGTACTGGTGTAGACTCATACTAGTACGTAGGCACCCACCTGTAGAAGGCTACAACCTTCTCTCGTTCTCCAACTTCTACTGGAAGGGAGCTCCAACTCCTTGATCTAATCACCAATCACTACTCGCAGGAAGCTTTGAATTTCTCATTGAAGGCTCCAACCCTCAGTATCCTCTAGGGACCATGTTTCATAAATTTTCTTACTGGATACTCCTGGTACACAACAACACAATATGTAGGCCACATTTCATCAATTTTCATACTGGACCCATCAGTAACATTGCAACTCAAAATCAATCACCACCGTAATACAACTATCAAAAATAATATGCATCAACTAATCATTGAAACTCAATCATCAATCTCTGATATAAATGAAACCCAATCATCACTTTTTGAATCAAACAATCATTGAAACAACCATTGAACCTCTGATACAACTCAATCAACCATTCATTCAAAACCCAATCAACCGATACTTAATCAAAATACAACCAATCAACTGGAACAGACAGATCACTGTAACCAGAACATAGATCCGAACCCAAAACACTGCATCAACAACCGGAACCAATTGTAACCTCAAACATCATGTGTTAGAATGTATACACTACTTTAGTGAAGCCAACCTACATTTATACGTTGCTTCCTTTAACCAAACCTACGTATACCTCCAAAGATATTGAATCATAAAAGCTTATGAATCAAAATTGTACCAACCAATGACATTCTGAAGATCTACTATCATATTACAGAGTTCTACACAGATAGCATCAAAGATCACCCTTATTACTCAATCAATCAATCAACTAGACTCAATCTCCTTATACAATCAATTTTACTTTCAGATCTAATGAAGACATCATTGACAAAAATTAGTAAAACAACAACATTGATCATATAGATCAGTCATCCATGAACACAAATATTTTCTTCTACATACGCTACTTGGAAGTATTGAACCAACATGTATACACGCCTTCACCAAGGCGAACCAACATATAGATCTGCAAATAAAAACTTATAACTTCATGTCTATTCCAGACTTTAGATACACCCATATCATAGCATTTAAGAGATAAAACATTTTTTAGCACTCAGATCTAGCCTATCCATTATCAGATCACATAATGATAAGTCATTATGATCCAGATCCATCATTAGATCTCATCCATCTCGAACAATTAGGTGCATACTTAGTCCATATCAAGCAAAGCATCAGAAACCCATAACATGCATAATTTATTTTGATCTAACACTTCATAAGATATTCATTACTTGTGCTTAGCCTTGTTAGGGCCTAAATCTACCTTAGGCTGAGAAAGGCAGGTGTAGGGTAACATCAAACCATGTTTAACTTGGTAGTTAGCCCTACCAGGTTGGGAAAGGGCTCTCTCCTTGTCAATCTCAGGAAAACATAGTAATTGAGGCTTGAGATGACTGATGTAAAGACTAATTTTAGGCTAGGTATATGCTTAGAGGATTTTTATTGAGCTTTGTGTTGGTTTGTTGGCTCAAATGTGAAAGGCAGATTTGGGTTCGGGGAATGGACTCAGTCTTGTAGAGGTTTCTGTGGGGCAAGGTAGGAAAATGCTTTAGTACTTTAAATTGAATGAGATGGAGAGTCTTAGGACTCATGATAATTTTAAGAGGGCATGAGAGTCTCAGGGATCCTCTTCAAACAATAGAAAACATAAATAACCAAACAAACCCTAGGTAGAGCACTGCAATTTCAATGATTTCTACCTTTATCCTTGATTCATTTAATACAGCTTAAAAAGAGAGAAAATGGCATACATAAACACATGTAAAAATTGAATTATAGAATAAGACACAATACCAAATCAATTTTCCACAAGAATCCCACAAAAGGCTGCAAACCCTGGTCTATTCCTTTGCCAAACTGCAGAAATGAATGTACAATGCTGCTCAAAGCTTTCACAGAAGTCCAACCTTGACAAATGAATGAAAAAGTACTAGATATAGGGAAAAAACAACTCATGCTAGGCTTTAGGGGTCAAATTCATGAGTTTAGGAGATTTTTCAACAAGATCTAAACTAAGAACTAAAAAGTAGGCAGTGGAACAACTTGCCTCTAAAACCTAGGAAACTTATTCATTCAGTTTCAAACTACCTTTTCATGATGTATCTACCTCCATGAGTGAAATTTTAGCATATTTACATCAAATTCCATTAAGTTACATCAAATTACATCATGAGTTTGACTATGAGAGAGAGAAAAGTCAAACTAAGAAAAAACCAGGCGAAAAACATAGTTTTTTGAGCAAAAAAGTCAATTTTCCATCCTGTGCGTCACACCTTTGTCCTTGTGCGCCGCGCCCTTTTGCAACTGATTTTGGAGGCCTTCTCGTGCACCAAATTTGCTCTAAGTGGGCTTGCTAGAAAGGTCTATCTGTGTATTTTCCAGAATAGGTGGCATTTTGGAATTTGGTGTCCACTTGCTCCTCCAAAAGTGAGTTCTCCCAACACTGCTTCCTGTGTGGCCAAAAAGGGGCCGAAAGGGCATTTTTGAGGTGATTTTGACCCTTTTGAAAGCTCAAAACTTGAAAATATTTCTTGGCCATTTGTGGGCATTCATATTTTTGCCTGAGGAATCCAAAAATGCTAAGTTTTCCTCTAAAGGAGGTCCCTAGCAAAAGCGTGCGACAGGTGGCGTGGCGCACCAGGTAGAAAAACTTGTGTTTTGCTCCAAAAATTCAAAATTGACAAAAAGTATCCGAAATTTCTTGAAATTTGTGTTGAGTGTCCTGCATCAAGTGGTATGTTGGACTAAGGAAGCCTCAACCAAAATCTTGAGCTTGTCTTGCTCTTCCTCTTCCTCAAAGCTTTCCTCAACTTGGCCTTCAAAGTCCTAATCCTCGCTTTGCAAACTTTGTTTCTTGCCAAATAGTGATAGGCCATATGCCTCAACATATTTTTCTCTTTGTTGGCCTTCTCCAGCATCTTTGCCAAGTGCATGTTTTCCCTCTCAAGCCAATATTCACAATCAACTTCAATTTCTTGTTCAAGTGGTGTCCACTTGATTTTCCTCTTCTTGGTTGCTTGCCGATTTTCTCTTATAGTTTGCAGCTCCATTATCATCTGCTGATCCTCCAGCTGCTTGTTTCTTTGCTCAAGATAGTTTATAATCCACTTAGCTCTTTTTAGGTTAAGAGCTAAGGCATGAATATCCGCTTCTTGTTCCTGGATGATCTCTTTCAGTCTTGAGCTTTGGGGGCCCAAATCAACATTATCATCCTGAATGAGAATGAAATCTATCTCTTGACCTTCTAAAGGCCCCTCATCATACAATGGTTGCTTAGCCTTGTCCTGTAACTGCTTTGCTGTTGAAGGAAACGAGACCCCTTCCACCCAGGGTGGATATAATACTCATTTTGTTGTTGCAAACAATCTCCTTGTGCCCTTTTGGTAAGTGACAAACATTGGCACACTAGTGGCTTGAGTCTCATGCACCTCTTGCTAATGTGAAGGCTCTCCTGCCTCATGAAAAATTGATGGAGGCACTTGAGAGCTTGTGAAAACCTTATGAGAAATGAAATCATCCCATGAAACATTCAACAAGCTCAGCTGATGCAACACTACAATCTTGATTAATTCAAAGTGATAAATGTTGTTGTACTGTTGATGAGGAGGCTTTCCTTTCACAAATGTGGTCATTTTCTCAATATTCCGGCACATGAAATAGGGGAGGTTCATCATCCTCACCCTAGTAAAATGCATCAATAATTGGATGTGGTAGGCATACAGGCAAGAAAATATGCCTTCACATCTGAAATATTTAATTATGAGCTTCATCAATGGAGCATGTGTGTCCTGAAGATACTTAAAAAGGAAAATTCTACTAATTTGCCTCTGAAAACTAGCCTTGATATAAGGCTCATAATGATCTCTATCCACCTGCTATCCCTTGTTCCATTGTTCACCCACATTCAGAATACCTGTTGCTTCAGCTATAGATTCCAGTGTCAAAGTGAATGTAACACCTGCCAAATTGATCTGACCGTTGTGAAGATGGAGGACAAACAATCTAGCCAGCTCATGATGGTATTGGACTCTTTCCACCATCTCACAAAATTGATAGCAGGATTGATGTTTAAAGCATGCTATAGCAAGAGGGCAAGCCAACAACTCAGTAAGTGTAGTGGGCTCCTCCCGGATATGTTTTCCACTCTTGTGAGGTCTCCTTGGTGCAAGAATTTCTTTGGAGGAGTCACTTACTGTTTCGTCATTTCTGTCATAAGATTAATCTGACTCCAAGTTTTCCATTTTTTGATGTTTCGTAGATGAGTATGAAGATATTTTATAGAGACAATAGGTATTTGCTACTAAATGACATGGATTTGATGATAGGAACTGTGAATGAGGGGTTGGGATGTTGCTTGTAGGGTTTTTGGGAATGGGAAGGTTTTGGGGAATGATATTTTGGGATTAGGGATGTTAATTAGGTTTTGGGATAAGTGAGGTTAGGGATTAGGGTTTTCAGTTTTGGGGATAGGGGGAATAGGTAACTGTAAGTGAAAGAGGGAAGAAGAAAAGAGGTGAATGAAATTGTAGTGATGGGATGTGAAAATGGTGGGATGGGAATTAGATAGCAAAAACTGTAATTTTGCAAACCCTAGGCATCTTTTTCAATTGACTGTGCAAGGAACTAGGGTTTTGTTTTCTACCTATTGAAACACCATAAAAATTTATGAAAACCCTCACAATGGCACTTGGGATTGTTAACTTACTTGTGGAATGAGGAATTTTCAAGTTTGGAGGCAAATGAGGTGATTTGGATGAATTCGAACTTAGAAGACTGGTGCACTGCGCCCACTAACAGGTGCACAACTCCTCACTGGTGCATCGTGCTAGTTATCAATTCAGTGTAAAACCTGCGCTGTATGTGCTGCGCTGGCCAGGTGCACCGCGCCTCAAAATTTTCACAGCTTGGTTGCAAATTCGCTCCTTAGGCTCGAAAACACGTTTTAGCACTTGTTCTCATGCACTCATTGGACACAAATGAGCTCTTTGACATGAAAAAGACTTTATATACCCACCAATTTAATTTTTCACTTATAAAAACCCACTTTGTAATGTTTGTCTTTCACTTGCTTTTTAAAAGTCTTTTTTGGCAGTTTGACTTGCTTTTTGCCTTTGATGGACTAAATGCTTTGATTTTTTGACTCTTTTGCAGGAGCTGGAGTGCAAGAGCTTGGAAAGGTGACCAAGGCTGCATCTTAGATTTATTAAATATAAGAAAAATGAAATTACATAAAATTTTATGCATAAAACATAAAAAACTCTGTTTTTCCTGAAAAATCAATCACTAAGCATGTGATTATTGAAATTTTTGTTGTTGAGATGTTATTTGACCTCCTCATGTGCCTATTGACCATTATTGATCTTTTACAAGACCTTGAAGACAAACCCTGGACCTAATGAGACCTAAAACCCTAAAAATGACTTTTTGCAGATGTAAAGACAAAAATGACTATAAATGACTTGAAAATGGGCCAGCAGGTAAAGATCACGAGGGAAAAATTTATAAAATGCCATTGCCATCAGATGATCCATGATCTTAATGGAATACAGTTGATCAGATGAGACACCTAAAATGCAATGCAACAAGAGAATTTTGATCACTGATGGAGGGATGAAGATACCGACACTAACAAGCCCTTTGATCTTTTCCTCCTTATATAGTCTTAGCCTTTCTCAATACCTTGGACATAAACAACACTTAGAACTTGTGGTATTCTTAAACAGGATCAAGTAACTATTATTCCACTCAATATTGTGGGCTAATACCATGGTATGGACCTTGGTATTCTTTAACTTTAATTTACCTTAATTTCTATCCCATATGTGCTTTTCCTCTTGTGAAAGTGCGTGCATACGTATACGCTATTTTTGTACAGTGAACCCGCTTGTATACGTTACTTGGACTAAGTGAACCCACATATACAACTTAATATACCTGAAAATATTCTTTTTCCTCAATTGCTTGATTCTGATATGTAGTCATTTATTCCATCATCTTGTTCTTCTGTACCATTACTCTGTTACCTCTGAATAGACCTGTCATAATGTGATTTGTCATTGTACATTACTTCTAAAATGATTCCTTTGAACTACCGTGCATTTTGTCACATATGTAAACACAACTGCCATGCATTCTGTCACATCCTATTTATACTTTTATCAATTAGTTCATTCATCAAAGATCAACTCCTATCAAGGACAACATACACTAACAATCTCCCTATATCAAACCTTTGACCATTATTCTGTTCCATAATTATGTCACCTCTCTGTCCTATAGATTCATCTAGTTATCATATACTTGTTCTATTACAAGTGGTTTGCCATCAAGTACAACACATGTATCATAATTCGAACAATATCCCCCTTTGGACTTGGTGGAAACTACTTTGGTGTTTCATCACCACAACCTATAAACAACATCAAGACAATCACCAAGCTGTTCTAAATCTCAAGCTACTCTCCAAACACCACTCTCCAAACACCAAGCTACTCCCCCCCTTTGACATCAAGGGAAAAGGGCTAACTAGCCAATGTTAACTGGATACTTCCATATCTAAACAATTGAATATGAACATTGATCATGCTTCCCCTAGGTACATGCTGAATTCTCTGATGAAACTCCCCCTTAGTACATGCTGAGATGCACTATACTGTCCATGCTTCCCTTGAGCATATGTCGAGTCTACATAAATATTTTTGAAAGAATAACATGACTCTATAACTCAAATATGTGATTATGACCTTCCTATCACGAATGACTCATACATACATCAATCACCCAGTCAAGTGGGGATACATCAAATGAACCAACCACTCAAGCAAGTGGGATTACATATTTGACATGATCTCTGATGAGCCCCAGAAATAGGTAATTATATGGGCTCATTTTGCCTCTTATTTCGACTTAATCCACCATTCTCATTAGTTTATTGTATGTTTTTGAATATATTTATGCTAATAGAGTGAATTGGGTTAGTCACTTTGCCATGTAGTCTAATGTGTGTTTTATGCAGATTTTTTGGGCAATTTTGGAAAAAGACAAGGAATTTATGAGCAAATGGCAGTGAAACTCAAGGAAAATAGAGAAGAAGACTTGTGGGGGCCTGTCTCCTTCATTAATGACCCCTTTCCTTGAATCCTCCATCAGAAAATTGGAGCACAAAGGCCCACATTGATGATTCCATGGGGCAGCCGAGAAAGTCAAGTAGGATTGTTGTTTATCTTTAGTTCTAAGAAGCCGAGTTCCTTGATTTTAGGAGGACTGTTGGGAGTCCCCATTTGTATAAATAAGAAGGCTTAGAGTCTCAGTAGGTTAGCCAATGATTAGTAGATTTTCGCACTTTTGTACAGCATTGTGTTCAACTCATTTTCGAGTTCTTTTTGAGAACAATTTATGTAATACAATTGCTATTTTTGATAATGAAGATGAAATAGCTTTCGAGCCAGCACTGATCTCTTTCAGAAGGCTGAATCTATTGGGTTAGGGCCCAACCCAAGCTGCCCAGCACCTCCTTTTGTGTACTTATATGCTTTTGCTTCCATTCATGAATTAATTTCTATTGCATAGATTCATTTTACTTTGTTAGATTAGGTTGCTTTTGATGGTTAGTATAGTTGTTTTTGTTTCAAGTTGCTTAAGTAAGTTTCTATAGTGATAGAAAAAGATTCAAAAAGGCTAACAACAGGTCTTGATCTCCTTTCTCCCTTCCTGGGACTATGATTTGAGGTCAAGGCACTAATGTTGCCACCAAAAACACAGTTTTTGCTCTTCCATGCAACTGCTAGTGTGAAACCTTGATTTAGAAAAGTTGATATTAGTTCAGATTCACTTGCTTAGATCATTTCCCATTCTTTTTCCATATTTCTCTCACATGATTTTATGTTCATAAGGTATTGTTCAACATTTTCCTGTTTGTAGGTCAGAAATTAGGTCAAGTTAGACAAAATTCTGTTTTTAGTTCTTTCTTTGGTCAGTTTTTATAAAGTGAATGTGTAGATCTCTTGCAGGACATCTCAGCTCACCATCCCTCCATAGAACAACCAACACCAACTCACTTCTCATAGATTTCCCAGCTCATTCACAACATTTCGCCAATCTGCCCTAATTTCTGCATTTTTTTCCATAAAGCTGCTTTCTTGCCATTTAAACAAATCTGACCATCGCATTCTTCCCTGATCTTCCTTGACAAGTTTTAGACACCTCAACACCTTTTTCCATCCTTCATTTCCCCTTTCCCGTCATTTTTCCACCTTCAAACTCCAAAAACAGCTTTCGGCCTCCTCCTGTAGATCCTTCTGTAGATCCGCTGCAACCTCTTGTAGAACTTCCTGTGAGTGATTTTTCGAAGTCTTATCACTATGGAAGTCCTCAGAAGGGTTCTATAGGCTTCTTAGGACCTCTCCACATCGTCATCCACCTCTACAACAACAAACTCTATCTTGCTTTGCCACCAAACCTCTGCACAGTCATAACCAGATAAATCACAAGCATAATAATTTCACAGAAAAACACTCAAAAGTACAAAAAGATGATTTCTTCTCATTTATTTTCAAAAGTAGCTTGAATAAATGCAATTTACCTTTTCAGTAGTCAATGGCCCCTATTTCAGTAGTTTCCATCTCTTTTCTTGCAAAAATAGGGTTAGTGGGTAAACTAGGGTTTGCTAGGGCTTGCTAGGGTTTGTGTTTCATTTCAGTTTTTATTCTCTTTCTGCAAGTAGAATAGCCCTTGTAGAGTTAGTTTCCTTTCATCACAGTTAAAGCTTCTTCTAAGAACTCATAGAAGTTGGCTTAAGCTCCTAGCGAACTTGTGCCAGCTGATCAAGTGATAGCATGCAGTAAGAGCTAGTACTTATGCATACAACACCGTCGCTTCCAAGTTTGTTACGAACTATCAGGTTGATAAAAGTAAAGAAGGAAGTCCCAGGAGTTGCAGCATTATTGCTGCAATACTGGAGCCCACCGTTATTTTTGGCGCCGTTGCCGGGGAAGCGTCAAAGTATTTTGTGATTACTGCTTTCTTCTATTTTCTATTGCAATATTCTGCTAAGTAGTTTATTTAAGCAAAAGTAGAGTAGTTGTTTCATTTCCATTCTGCAAAAGTAGATTAGGCGTTTCCTTATTTCATCTAAATTCTACAATTTCCATTTCAGCAAGTGTAGATTAGGCATTTCTTTCTTTCATTTCAATTCTGCAATTTTCGTTTCAACAAACGTAGATTATGTATTTCCTGCTTTCATTTCAATTATGCAATTTCCATTTCAGCAAGCGTAGATTAGGCATTTCCTGCTTTCATTTCAATTCTGCAATTTCCATTTCAGCAAGCATAGATTAGTCAATTTCTTGCTTTCATTTCAATTTTGCAATTTCATTTCAGTAGTTTCAATTTTTCATTCAATCCATTTCAGTTTTGGAAGTGCAAGCATGAAAAAAAAAAATCACCCAAAAAGAGATTTCCTTTCATGCCTCATAGGAACAGAGACAATTCAGGAAAATTCCTACCCAACACCCCCACCACATCACTAAGTCACCCTTCTCTCTTCTTTGATGGCAGTGACCCAGAAGAACCTATAGGTGAACCTCCAGAGATATACGAAGATCCTATAACAGAAGAAGAGCAAGAAACCATTCCTCCTGAGACGATGGCTGAAAACAGAAACATTAGAGGAAATGGGGAGAGAATAGAAGGTGCCTTTCCTATCTAGGAGACCAATGGGGACACTAAAATGAAAAACATAAGTCCTTCAGCCTCACCTCACTTCCATGGATTGACTATCGAGGATCTTGATACCTTCTTGTTTGAATTTTTTGTTCTCTGTCATCCCTATTACTATGCAGAAGATGAGCAGAAGTTGAAATTGTTTCCTTCTACCCTCAAGGATGCATCATTGCGCTAGTTCATGGGGTTACCTGGAAACAACGTCACAACTTGGGCTCAAATGTAGCAAGCCTTTAACAACAAATACCGAGACTACTGTAGGTCAAAGGATACCAAGGAAGAAATCTTTCGAATGACCATGGGAAGTGATGAGTCCTTAGAAGACTATGAAGAGAGGTTTCAACTCAGTTATAAAAGGGCCAGGTGTACACTTGACCCCAAATCTTTGAAGTTGGTCTTGCTCAGAGGAGTCCTTGAAGACCTTCTAGATACCCTCCATTTGTTGGCTGGGGGAGACATCTACCAACTACCTTATGATGACATAAATACTGTGTTTAGAAACCATTCTAGGTCATCCAGAAAGAGAGGTAGGGGAAGTCAACCTTTAGCCAGTATATCCTCATCTAGTTCATTCCTTAGAAGTGAACTTGAGAATCGAATGGAAGATTTCAAGAGCGAGATGAGGCAGGCTCTTGCCATGCATATCAAAAGAAAACAAGAGGAAGCATAGAGGGCTTTGGCCATCTTTTGTCCTAGGTGCACCAAAAGGCATCCTTGGAACGAATTTCCATTGAACTCTATAGAAGTTTGTTCAATTTGTGAAGAAAATAATTCTATAGATAAGTTCCCTTCCTTGCGCAGACTTAAAGCTATATACCAAGGGGCCGCAAAAGTCACTAACAGACCTATTACATAGACCAAAGGAGGCTGCATGGACCTAGACCATATCAGCAGGGGATGCAAGAGACATTTCACGCATACTACAACCCCAAACAAGTCACATATATACCTTCTTGGGCCCCCCTTGCTCATCCTTTCTGGTCCACACCTCCTCCTTAGTCATATCCATCTCCATATTATGCCCAACCAGCCACCCATTCATTTCAACCCTATGCTCAGTCACAACCTGAGTGGAATGCATTTCATTAGGGGTGGAGGCCCCAGTACAACTCTCCTCCCGCTCTTTTTCCTCCACCACCTGTTCAACCGCAACCGTTGCCTCCTGCTCCACCAAGGCAACCCCAAATGCTTGCCCAGCCAAACCTGAAATTGAACAACAGACAGACCCAACAAGTATATAGTGGGGATCCACCATTTCCAAACCTGCACATTGGAGTAGCTCAACCCAATTACAATGCTGAGGTACAACACTTCCAAACAACTCCTCTTGAGCTCAATGATATTCACCATATCTCAGGAAGAATATTGCAAAAAAGAGATTATATTGATATCATTAAAGGACCACATCCAGTAGAAGAAGATGCAAAAGAGAAGATCAAAGAACCATAGGCTGCACTTGATAAAGAGAACACATCAGAATCAAAGATTGAGAGAGCTCCCTCATGGTTAGCATAAAATATTCCATGCATTTAAGAGAAAAATCAGCAAAAAGAGGAAGATGTGAAGGTCATGATAGAATAAGACATGAAGAATGATTCAGATCAGCAAAAGGACCAAGGACATCACAACTATATTCAAATATGGTTCTAGACAGTCATTAAGTTGCAACAGTACTCTCTTCCTCAACTATGCTTGATCCCTTCAAAGTCAAATCATTTGCTCTTTGATATCTAGATACATGTCAAAGCATACATTTCAAGCCTCCACATTATTTTGTCTATCATCTCGATGTGCACATGGCTCCATTGGAAGTATTCTTATACTTGAAAATGATTTTGTTTTTCAAGTAGGGTAGGGTAGAGAAAAAAAGAAAAGAAAAAATGAAAAATAAGAGGAAAAAATAAAAATCTAAGGTGAAAACCTCCTCGGAGGCGTCGCAGATTGGCTTATTGATTGAAAACCTCCATGAGGCAGTCAATGGGTTGGAAAGAAGAGAAAAGAAAAAGAGAATAAGACCCTTGGGTGAAAATCTCCTTGAGGCACCCTAGTTGTTTTCAAAAAAAGGAGAACACGAAAAAGAAAAATGAATTTCCAGTTGTATTGCAGGTCTGCAGAAGAACCTTAAGAAGCAGCAGCAGGTGCCAAGAAAGCTCTGAAACCAATAACAACACCTATCCTACCTTCCCTCACCCTTCTCCATCATTCTTGACATTCTTTCCGCCTCATTGTGCTTCTTTTCTAAAAACTGTGTTTTCTACAGGAGACTCCTGTAGAAATTATAGAGAGCTAGAAATGGATTTTAAAAGCAGTTTGAGGAACATGGAAGCTTCATAAAGGGTTTATAAATCCCCCCACAATTTCAAACCTCTCTTCCATCATTTCCAAGTCTGCATTACAACCCAAGCTCATTTTTTTCTTACTGTCCAAAAAACTGCATAATGCTCTAATACAAAAATACATAGAGTAGAAATTTGTTTTTTTCCCTAACTTGAAAACCGTGCATCCATTTAAAAAACTGTTTCATGGGGATTTGTATAGGGATGATGGCAACATTCCCAAGCAATTTCAGCCAATTCCAGTGCACGGTTTCCAAGAAATCAGCCTCTATCACCTTAAGCCACTTTTGCATTTTCTCCATATCCGTGCATCCATTTAAAAACTTGTTTCATGGGGAGATGCATATGGGTGATAGTAACATGCCCAAGCAATTTTAGCTAATTCTAGTGCACAGTTTCCAAGAAATTCACCTCCATCACCTTTAGCCATTTTCAGTTGTTCTCGGAATTCGTGCATCCATTGACCACAGTTTTTCTATGCGAGATGCATAATGATGATGGAAACATGCTCAGAAAATTTTAGGTCAATCAAGTCTACCCTTTGGGAGATATGGACAAAACAAGTCACTGTCCCATTAAAATCTAGCATCAACAGCATGAGCATGCAAATCTGAAGGTTGAAGCAGAGTCCTGCAGCTTAGATTCAGCTAGGGGATGCCTGCACAAGAAAAATAGTCACAAATCAGACAGCAACAAAGCATAGCAGCTGATACCATTAAAAATCAAGCTATAGAAGCAGAATCAGTGCAACCACAGATGTGTAAAATGCACAAGGAGCAGGATCCTGATTCAAGATCAATTGTACAAGGAAGATGAGCCACCAATTCAGAAGCCACGGGTGCCAGAAGCAACAATCCATGAACAAAACACCAAAATCTGAAGCATGCAACAACACGGTAGCCACTAACAGGTAAGTGACTAAACCTATTCCTGTTGTGTGAGTATAATTTAAAAACTGCATGGACAATGAGATGGTTGTGATTAAACGATATTGGTGGCCAGTTAACTGGCCACCCTCATCTAGTTCATAAAACATCCCTCGTCCAGTTAAAACAACATTCAGTCGGTGCAATTGACATGTGTGTTCAGTCAACTCGGGAAAAAAAACTCAAAACAGGTAGTGGTGGCAGCATATAATGGGAATGATGGAAGTGATTGCGGGCAGGCAACCTGAAATATCATAATGGCATTGGAGTAGGGACCAACGGTCTAGATGGGGATAACGTACCCTTCTTGCCACCTCACCTCAGCACTGCAAAACACGTCGTAAGCTTAATTACGTTGCAGTAGAAGCCTCCACCACCTTTTCTTTTCATTTGCATCGACAAGTTCTCGACTGCAACAACTTAGCTACCACCTTTAGAACCTCGAAACTGTCGCTTTCTACTAGTTTTCAAAACCCTTCCACTTATCGGGGTCTACAGGAGTATTATCGCACTCTACAGTAGCGGAAACATAGTCTAGAGGAGCCTTTCTATAGGAAGGCTAGTGAAAAGCTCTGTAGAGGGAAAATTTGAAATTTTTGCCAAATTCAAGCTCGAAAAAGGTGGGCTCTGAAAACCCACTCTGCATGTTATATATCTATAAAAGGTGGTGGGATTTGAAACAAAGTACTGAGTTGAAAAAGAAAGGGAAAGTGAGAACAAGAAGTCTGCCTGTGTTTTGAAATATATATACAGTCTCTCCGTTTTTACTCTCTGCACTGAAATTCTATCTCTTTCTCCTCCATGATATTCTACTGTGTAAAGAAGGGATGCAACCATAGGAAATTAAGCCTGTGAAGCAGTGAATTTGCATTGGGTGGTCTGCTTATTGTGTGAAAGAAAAACATTGTATTGCTCTCTGTGTTGTTTTTCTAAGAAAAACTATTGATTTCCTCCAACAGCCCGAGAAGTAAAGTAAGGTTGAGAACAGAGAACAAAGTTTGAAGGTCAGGAAAATTAACATTTATTTTTTTTCAAAGGAAGAAACATGAAAAACTCTCTCTAGTTCCAAAAAAAAAAACCTCAACTGTTCGTCTGTTTCCGAGTTCGAAAATTTGCTGCCTTCCTCCTCACTTGAGAATTTCCAGCAATCACTAAACATCATGCCAGGCGGTTTTATGAGAAAAGAGCCTATGAACTCCACCAAATTGCATGAACACCCAGAAGTGGTAGCTCTCCTTACTAGGGAAAATTGGATGCCTTTCTTTGAGAAATTTCAGGGGTGTGATGAGGAAATTACAGAGGAATTTTTAATGTCTTTAAGACCCCATTCAAAGACCCATGCTACAGTCAGTTTCAGGGGTCTAACCATAAAGCTTACACCAGAATTCATCAGTAGGATTATAGGTCTTCCACTTGGGCTCCCCTGGAGCAAAGAATAAAAACCACTAGGACAGGTTTCTAAAAAGACCTTTTTCCAGCCTGATGAACATCCTGTAGAATGGGATCAGAAGGACAAGTATGCCTTATCCATGGGGTGAGGTCAGCTACATGAAATGTATCTCCTGTGAAGGAAGATACAATATAGTCTATGGTTATCATTTCAGATTACTGCATGAACTAAGATATGGAATTGACCTACTTGCATCTACAAAACTCAGTTTGCCATATTTTCTCCTCCAATCTTTGATAGAGTGTGGCACCAAATTGAATGCAGGGGTACTAGACCAACTGGCCCACCATGGGCTCATTAAATTTCTGGTAGAGGATCCCCTCCACACATACACAATCCCTATAGCCTGGGAAATTTTCAGGAACATGACTAGAGAAGATGACATAAAAACTATCACTGATGACCTTAGTCCATCTGGCAGTGAATAGGAAGAGCAGAAAGAGGAACTTGAGAAGGAAATCCATGAGGAAGCACAAAATATTCAATTAGAAGAAGGAAAAGAAGAAAAACAAAGAGAAGAGGAGAAACATGACACAACCACAGCTGAACCTAAAGAAGAGGAGAAAACAACATCAAAAGAAGAGAAAAGGAAGAGGGCAAGAACTGGAAAGAACAAGCCAAAGACAACTTAGAAAAAGAATGCCACAAAAAAGGTAGAAACTCAGCAAGAAGAGGAGAAAAAAACACCATCGACAACAGAAACAAAATAAAAAACAATAGACAGAGGAAAAACTGCAGTGGATGAAGAAGAAAAACAACAAGAAGAAGTGTCTCCTGAGACACTAGCAAGAGAAGAAACAATTGTTCTTGCTGCACTTAGCACTCTAGCTAAGCAAAAATGGAAAAGAAAAAGACAGACATTTATGTATTTCAAAGCTCAGAGGAGCACTAGAATCAAGGTGGGCAAGCCCCAGCCACCTTCGAAATAACCCATTATCATTGAGGATGCACCTATTGTAACCAAGGAGGAATCTCCCTCCAAAATCTCCATCTCTTACAAGAGAGGGAGTCCTAAGACCTCCACCTAGAAGGAAATAATCAAATTAATGGACTCTAAAGCAGTCCTATAGGAGGCACAGACCTCTCTACAAGAGACATTGGCTAAGCTCAAAAAAATTGAAAAACTAGAAAAGAAGCCAGAAGAACAGTCCTAAGAGGAAGGTAAGGCAAAAGAGATACCAGAACCTAGACCTTAGCCTAACTTAGGCTCCTACTACAACTTTCTGGAAGGTGGGAAGAGCATCTCACAAAAATTTTCAGTGCCTCTTTTCTTCAAGTTAGAAAAGGAAAGAGTCAAGACCCACACTTGGATGTAGATTGCAAAATCCAAAGGGTCGAAGACATAGGGCACATGGAAGACAAGTTGATAGAGATGAGTAGAGAATTGAGCATGGTAAGGCATACAGAGGCATCAAAAGAGCTCAATTGCAGGAAGAAAATGAATTGTTGAAAAAGCAGCTACAAGAAAGGGAGCCTCAAGGAGGAAATGAGTTATCAATCTTGAAAGGACAACAACAGAAAGAGGGACCTCAGGCAGATAGTGAGGAAGCAAAGAGACAACAACAAGAAAAAGAACCCCAGACCGATAGTGAAATAGTGATGAAACAACAACAAGAAAAAGAACCCCAGATTAACAGTGACACAGTGATGAAATAACAACAAGAAAAAGAATCCCAGACAGAAATTGAAGTGCTGATTTTGAAAAGGAAGCTACAAGAAAAGGAAGCCCAGTTAGCCTGCATGGCCAGCTGGGCAATGGAGGCATTACAGTGCAGGCAACTAGCCAAATCCTATGCATTATACCTCAAAGATCAGTGGCTCCAATTTCAAATTAAAACACTGGCCTAGAGGGGCACAATACCATTTCAAGATTATGGCCAATTTATGCATTTATGTGATCACAATTCAGCTGAGGATAAAGCAAAGCTAGTAGAATTTTACCTACACAACATGGCACTTAGTGACATGAGTTTGGGATCCAAATGCTGCATTGGGAGATTTGCAGTTAATGGCTATGGCTTCTTGGATGAGCCATGAAGAGAAGAGAGTAGTGGAATTTGAGAAAATGATGGTGAAAGTGTTGAGTGAGCCCCTGCTCATTAGAGCAGAACCAACATAACCTTGGCTCTCATCTATGCCCACCAACACCTTGCAGCTAATCCTCAAGTTCTCCCTGATTATGTTGACAAGCAAGCACAGACTATTGCTCATTTCGAGGATATGGAGAGATTGTTTGGCGATGTTTGTATTCGTGTTTGCATGAGAAGGTGGAATACCTTGCCACACAGCCTAAGGATCAGGGAGTATCATGTTGGCATTATGGCACAGGTTTGGAGCTATGGCACAGGTGTTGTCCTTGATGGCAACTCTCTTTGGTAACAGATCTCAGTTCAGGGTTTCAGAATGAAGGAAAAGACATATATGCAGGTTCATCTAGACGAAGATGCGTATACACGTGGGTTAGACGTTACAAAGGCACGTATATGTTGGAAAGAACTTACCTTTGGTCCGTGGTAGTTAGTCCTTGGTATTTGAACCTATGGTTTTGGACCATGGTACATTGTCAGAAGTGTTCATCCCAGGTATTGGGTCCGTGGTATTGGTTTATTATGGTTTTGGACCGTGGTATTGTGGAAGGCATAATACTATAAAAGAGGAAGGAGATCATGTGGCAAAGTATCATCTGAATTATTATTGAATATCTGATAAAGTGCTAGATCTAGAATACTGGTAATTGGGTTATGGTGCAGATCTAGATCTGAATGAAGGAGGAACCTTAGCGCAAAGAGAAGGATAAGTTCTATTGATGGGTCATAATCTTTAAGTTTGAATGATAGTATCTTTGTATGATTTTGATCTGTTATATGCGGCGCTTGCTTGATCTTTAAATCTGATAATCTGGGTTAATTAGTGTTTGAATATCTGAAAGAGCGAATTATCATTTATAGATCCGTACGCAGGTTCAGTGAAGCGAAGACGCGTATACACGCTGGTACAGTGAATGAAAATAACGTAAATGAAGGTTTCTCCAAACAAAGAAGCATATGCACGCAGGTTTCAGGTTATTAAAGTAGCATATATCTTTTGAGTTGTGATCTAGCTGCTTCTGTTTATTACTGCAGTGTTCTAGGTGTTAGTGTCGGTCTTGAAAGCCCTCCATCAGTGATCAAAAAGCTCTTTGCATTTGCATTAGTAGGTGTCTCATCAATGTCAAATTTTGCATCCCGTTAGGCATGCCATAAACCTGATGGAGGAGCTGGTCTTTGTGCCCCTCTTGGCTTTGCTGGATCAGGTCATATCAGTTATTACAGTTTTTCAAGCTTGTCTTGATGTGTCTTATTGTCAAATTCCTAGGTCTAGGGTTTTTGTCATTTGTCTCTGCAAGGTCATGTCTCTGAAAATCCATGAGTACTCAGCAAGCCAGAGGGAGGTTAGTTAACATGTTTCTTCGATATTTTTATCTTGTACAGTCAATTTTTACCTTGGATTTAAAAACTCTGTTTTTTAAAGCCCAAGGTCATTTTCTCAGTTTTGTAAATAAATGATGAAATTTCTAAGTTTTCAAAAAGACAAACTGCAACCCTGGTCCCCTTGCCAAGGTCCTTCAGATGATCTACCTGCAAAAAGAATCAAGTCAGAGCACTCAAAAAGTCAAATTTAGGATAAAGGAAACCAAAATCAGTGTTTTTAAAAAGTGTCAAAAAGAAACCTTATAAAGTGGGTTTATGGATGAAATTGTTTTCAAGTGAAGTTTATAAAAGAATGTGTGCCCTCCTTTCACTCTCATTGTGCATTTGAAAGCTTGCAAGAGAGAGTTTGAGAGAGTGATAGGCGAAAGGAGCAGAATTGCAGCGATTTCGGGAAGCAGAGCAGCGCGACACCTTTTAAGAGGCCTGCGCGACCTTCTGGGCGGTGCGAGACCTTTTGAGCGGCCTGCGAGACCTTTTGAGCTGTCTTGCGGCAGACTTCAAAACAATTGCCCAATCTTCCTCCAAGTCATCGAATTTGTTTGAGTTCCTCACCTCAGCTCACTTATCAGAGTTCCGGACACCGAGGTGATTGATCTTGAGGTCACTTCTCCTAGCCAAGAGGCAAAGGAGCTCATTCAGCATCTCAGGGCTGAAAATGATATTTTAAAGAGGAGGCCCGATGATCCATTGCCTATTGAGCGAGAATCCATGCTCATCTAGGTGAATGCACATTTGGAGAGGCTGTTGGCTAAGTCCAACCAAGAGAAGAAGTTGTTGAGAAACATGAAAAATCACTATTGGGCAAGGATGCATGTTTGCAAGGCCAAAATGAAAATGTTCCAAAGAAGGTGGTCCGAGGCTCTTAGGCGGAAGAAAAGGACCGATCCACTCCGTATCTTGGCGGAGGCATCCCTCAAAAATCATGGCACTCACTAGCATCAGCTACAGCACAAATCCCAAAAATTTCGGAGAATTTTGGGTAATTTTGGTATTTTTTGGAAATTTACAGGTTTTGGCTTCTCAAAGGGTCTCACCCCCAGCGAGACCTTTTGTCATCGTAGCTCCGTTCGGAAAAAACTCAGCATTTTTGGATTTGGCATAAAAATTTACACTCGCTCATCCATTAGTAAGAAATTTCATCGAGTTCTGGGCCTCCAAAAGGTCAAAATGCATGCAAAATTTGACTTTCTGCCCCTTTTTTGAGTTGCAGAAACCCGTTTTGGGAGAATTAAGTTTTGACAGGGCCAATGACCTCCCAATTCAAAAATTCCAGTTGGGTTGGAAAGCAGACTCGCAGACCTTTCCAACGAGCTATCCTGCACCCAATTCTGATAACGGGAAGGCCTCCAAACAGAGCTGAAAAAGTGTGAGACCTTTTGAGAAAAGGTGCGCGACCTTTTGAGGAAATGTTGCCAGATTTGACCAGTTCAGCCCATAAATTCCAGTTTTAACCTTTTTCGACTTTCTGAAGTTAATGGTGATCTTAATGGATGTAATTGTGACACTTTTTGGATACTTTTACTCTTTTTTACCTCTTTTAGAAGATTCATTCATGAAATAGGTGAAAATTAAATGAATGAATTGGTTTCCTAGTTTATAGAGGCAAGTTGTTTTGACTACCTAGTTTGTAGTGCTTAGTTTAGAAGTGGTTGAAACAGCTCCTAGAAGGATGAGCTCGACCCCTAGAGGCAAGGGAAGAGGTTGGATTTCCTATATTATGTATTTTCTCAATCATTTGGAGAGGTTGGGAGGTTGGACTCTTGAGGGAGAAGCTCCTATTGTATATTTTACTTGTATCTCTGCAATTTGAGGAAAAGGAAGACCAGGGTTTTGCAGACACCATTGGGATTGTTGTGGACTCTTGTGTTGATGGTGTGTTCTCTTATTTTAATTGTAAGTGTGTTTATGTGTTCCATCTCTTTCTTTACCGCAGCTTATTAAACAAATGAAGTGATAAAGTTTGAATTCATGCTTGCCATGCTCAGCTTTCAAATTTGTTTAATGTTTATGTTTTCCACTGTCCTAGAGAGGATTCAAAGTCATTGTTTGCCCTCCTTAGATTCTCTTTTTTCTTCCTTGATCATTCATCTCAGCTAAAGGCATCAGCACAAACTCCTACCTTGCCCCAAAGACCCACCTGCAAAAACTGAGCTCAATCCCCGCACCCTGAATTGCACTCCCTCCAATTGCCACCAAAAACCCCAAAAACTTTAAATCAACCCTCCTTATCAGTTTACTAGCCTAATATCAGTGTTTCTAATTGGTCAACTCATCCTATTGAAAAATCCACCGAATTTGACCGGAGAGAGCCTTCTCCTGCCTCGTAGGGCTAGCTACGAGGTTGAATGGTTTGATGTAGCCTTGAGATTTGTCTATCTCAGCCTAGGTGAAATTTCAAGTGCTAACAGAAGCTAAAGAGCAATTAAGAATTATTTAACTAGATATCAAAAGAAAACATTTAAATTATCCGTGCAGCCAGAATCAAAGTGTATCTTTCAAAAAATCATGTTCATCAACTTTCTATAAAATAATTCGTATTTAAGAACACATAAGTATGGAAACAAAGAAATAAACACATAGACAGTGAGAGAAGCACTTCACCAAATAGTCCAACACATGAATCCTGTGAAGAATGTCCTTTTTATTACTAATCAACCCATCAAATGGAAATAGTACAATAGCATCGTGGGATGCAAAAATCAACATCTCTTACTTCAAATGATGAAGTATTCATAAAAATTTATTACAAAATATCTTGATTTAAAATATCAAGATTCATTTCAAAATATCCTAAACTGATTGCAAAAATAGAACACAAATAAAGGCAACTAAAACTATTTTAAGAGTTCTAACATTATCCTTGAGGATTGATGGTGATAAATAAGAGAAATTTGAATTTGATTGGAACTCTTATTTGATCATGTGGCATCCAAGTCCCTAACTGTCCATGAGCTTTTTCCTCCCGAAATTCAGAAAAATTGGGTCCAGTGATCCCTATGTATATCCCAAACAATAATAGTTGTTAGCATACTGAGAGATTTTTTTTTTTTAAATGATGATTTTAGAAACAAAAAACTCTTTCTGTTTTTGAAAAGTAATTTCCACCTTCTTGGAAACTACATTTGAAAACACTGACTAAAAATAGGAAAATTCAGGAAAATATGTCTTCAAAGCTTCATCTAAATCTCCCAAACCATAATAGCAGTCAGAAAAATGAGAGAGGTTTTTGTATATGAGAATATTATCTACAAAAACCTATTTCAGTGCTTTAAAATTAGTTTTCAAAAGTTTTTAAAACATGTTTTAAATTACTGTGTTGTATATGAGAAAACAAATTTTTAACTGACCATGAAATAGACCTATGACGTGGATGCGAGAGGTGACATGGAGGTGGGGGGATGATGCAGAGGTGATTGGGGACCATGGTCCAAGTGGAAGTAAATGAGTGGTGCGGGAGTCACAGTGAGGTCAAATGTTAGTGGGAAAAGGGGAGAAGGTTGGCAGATTTCGGAGGGGGGTTGAAGTGATAAGCGATTTGTGAAGCGGGGGTGCGAAATAGCGTAAGGTGACACGTAGGGGTGGGATTGGTAGGGAGGAAACCAATTTTTAGAACCCCCCACCCCTCCCATATAGATAAAGGTAGGATGGGTAGTGGGGGTCGAAAAACCTTGCCAGCCTTTGATTTGGCGGAGTGATGACCAGGTGGCAGATTGGAGCACGTAATTTAACCACATACGACAAATCTCCATTTGACATTTTCAACTCTACAATAAAATCAAAGCTATAGTACCAAGGCCTTATTACAATTTATTTAATCACATTTAAATGATGCGATTAATTTAATCTAAACATACTTAATTATCCTCCAATGCTACATTTCAACTTGCAAGCATATTTTTTTTATTTTTCTTAAGGTTTTGACATTTTGTTGGAAATAATTTACAACATGGAATATTAATTACAACATCTGAAATATAATAATCACCAGTAATAATCAAACAATCCTATAAAAAAATTTAGGACCCTAACATAGGCTATAGCTAGGGATGGCATTCTCCTTGTGAGGTGCCAAGAACACTGTAGACTAGTAGCCTAATCCATTGGGCTGATCCCAAAACCTGAAACTCATTCTACCATAAAATATTTGCTATTGAAAAACTCTCAAAATGAAATCAAAACCATTCTTCATACTTGAATCTGAAATACACTGAATTGAAATCTTAAATGCAATCTGAAACTGAAACTGAAAAGAATTCTTGAAAAAATTCTCAAATCACTAAGCTTATTTGCACACTGCGACCTACCCTATACTGCTAAAAATCAAGCTGAATCAAATAATAATAAAAAATGCCAATGAAGCCAGTCAAGTAGTTTTTGAAACAAGTGGACTACTTGACTGCTTATTAGCACAATCCAAAGCAAAACTTGGTTATTTTTCTATAAAATCAAAGTTGTAAAGTACAATGGCAAGTGTTGTTGGATCTAGTCATGAAAATATGATTGAACACTTGAGCTGAAAACAACCTCCATGTATTTTTCTATAGGATTAGTAAAGACATAATTAATTAGTTTACCTTGCAAGCCTTCATTAGCCAATTAAGCATGGAAGATTTCATCAGTTGTATTCTCAAGGTTAAACCCTGATTCCAACTCTTCAATTTTAGCCTGATGTTCAAAAACAAAACTCTCATCCCTATGCAAATCAAAAGGCAATACAATCTCCTTTTGTTTTGGAGAAGGAATATTTTCCAATAATTGTTTAGGATCTTAGAAATTATAGGACTAAATCTGAAAATCCAAAAGTTCAATATCCTTCTCGAATACTTCAGCAACTAACTCAAGAAAACAAACTTTACTTTCAGGAGAAAATTTGCTCGATTTCAAATAATGAATCACGACCGTTGAAAAATCTTCATCAATTTGAAAATCGGCTAATTTATCCCTAACTTTGTTTACAACTTCACAAGATAGAGGCTTTGCCACATACCCTGTCATCTCATTTAGAAATAAATTTGACCAACTTATAGTGGAGTCACCATGAATTCTCTAAAATATGGATTCTTTGATAGTGGAGTCACCCTAAAACTTTGAAGCTCTGGGTACTTTGAACATGGAGTCACCAAGTGAATGATTCAACCTTCTTGTGTCTGATCACTATCCACCATCAATAATCAGATCTGGAACTTGATACACATTTTGTATGAACATGAAATGTTCAGTCCCCAGTATGGTCACCAAAATGTTAGCACTTTGTAATTTAATAAGGCTTAAAAACAATTGTAGAGGTAACCACAAAACTGCTTGGAAGTTAGGATCTAGCCCTGCCAGCTTCAAAGAGGGATCTCTATTTCAGATTTAGATTTATTTATATTGAGATATTAGGCTAGTTATGAAAGTTCATAGTTTAGTTTATGAATTGGTTTGGTTGGAATAGCAAGGGAAGAGGCATTGGGAAATGGATTCTGCAAACTTAACATGGATCTATCTCATATTTTCAAAGGAGTTTCGCAGGGCAAGGTAGCTGAACTAACTGGATATTTTAGATTTGAATGAAATGTAATAGAATAAAATATATAGGTTCAATTGAAGCTAAAGAGAAGTTAAGAATCCTTTAACTTGATATTAGAAGAAAACATTTAAATTATCCACAGCCAGAATCAAAGTGTATCTTTTAACAAATTATGTTCATCAACGTTCTGTAAAATAATTCATATTTAAGAACACATAAATATGTAAACAAAGAAATAAACACATAGACAGTGAGAGAAGCACTTCACCAAATAGTCCAACACATAAATCTTGTGAAGAATTTCCTTTTTATTACTGATCAACCCATCAAATGGAAATAGTATAATGGATTTCTCGGATGCAAAAATCAACATCTCTTACTTCAAATGATGAAGTATTTATAAAAATTTATTACAAAATATCTTGATTTAAAATATCAATATTCATTTCAAAATATCTTAAACTGATTGCAAAAATAGAACACAAATAAAGGCAAATAAAAATATTTGAAGAGTTCTAGCACTATCCTTGAGGATTTTTGGTAATAAAGAAGAGAAATCTGAATTTGATTGCAACTCTTATTTGATGAGGTGGCATCCAAGTCACTAACTGTCCATGAGCTTTTTCCTCCCGAAATTCTAAAAAATAAGGTCCAAAGATCCATTTGTATATCCCAAAAAATAATATATGTTAGAAACCTGAGAGAGGTTTTTGTAAATGATGATGTTAGAAACAAAAACCACTTTCATGTTTTGAAAATAAATTTCCACTAGCTCGAAAATGACATTTGAAAACACTGGCTAATAATAGGAAATTTGGGAAAATATGTCTGCAAAGCTTCATCTGAATCTCCAAAACTATAATAGTTGTTTTAAAATTGAGAGAGGTTTTTGTACATGAGGATATGAAAATAAAACACCTCTTTCATTTTTTGAAAATTATTTCTCATCACTTTGTAAACCATGTTTTAAATTATTGTGATGTATATGAAAAAGCATATTTTTACCTAACCATGAAACATACATATGACGTGGAGGTGGGATGTGACATGGAGGTGGGGGATGATGTGGAGACATAACGTGGAGGTGACTTGGGACAATAGTCCAAGGGGTAGGTAATGAGTGGTGCAGGAAAGACAACGAGGTCAAATGTTGGCGGGAAAAGGGGAGAAGGTTGGCAGATTTCGGAGGGGGTTCAAAGTGGTAAGTGGTTTGTGAGGGGAGGTGCGAAATAGTGTGGAGGTGACACGTAGGGGTGGGACTAGTGGGGAGGAAACCACTTTTTGGACCTTCACCCCCCCCCCCCCCCCCCAAAAAAAAAAAAACAGATTAAGCTAGGATGGGTTGGGGGGGACGAAAAACCTTGTTGGTTGTTGATCTGGCAGAGTGATGATCGGGTGGCAGATTGGAGTGTGTAATTTAACCACATATGACAAATATCCATTTGTCATTTTCAACTCTACAATAAAATAAAAGCTATAGTACTAAGGCCTTATTACAATTTATTTAATCACTTTTAAATGATATGATTAATTTAATATAAACATACTTAATTATCCTCTAATGCTGCATTTCGACTTGCAAGCATATTTTTTTATTTTTCTCAAGGTTTTGACCTTTTTTCAGAAATAATTTACATGGAATATTAATTACAACATATGAAATATAATAATCATCAATAATAATCAAACAATCCTATAAAAAAATTATAGGACCCTAACACTTACAAGAAATGGAAAGCTTTGGTTGAGAATGAGACAAGAAAAATGTTGAAGTGTCTCAGATCAGAAAATGGAGGTGAATATTGCAGTAAAGAGTTTTATAAGTATTGTTTAGAGCACGAAATTTGTAGAGAGAAGATAGTTCCAGGAACACCACAAGAAAATGGTGTGTCAAAAAGGATGAACATGGAAATCATGGAGCGTGCATAGGTGCATGAGATTGTACGCAGGATTACCTTTACAATTTTGGGCGTATGTTGTAGATATTGTTGTTTATCTAATAAAAAGAGGGCCTTCAAGTTCCTTGGGTGGTGGTATTCCAGAGGAGGCATGGACATGTAAAATGGTAAACTACTCATTTTTAAAGACTTTTGGTTGTGAAACCTTTGTCCACATTAATAAAGAAAATAGAACAAAGCTTGAGGCAAAATCAAAGAAATGTACCTTTATTGGATATGGTGTTAATGATTTTCGTTATCACTTTTATGATTATTAAAAACACAAAATAATTAGGAGCAAAGATATCATATTCAATGAAAATATTTTGTATAAGGATCTGATGTAGGAAAAGAAACAGGAAAAAGAAAACAGAGAATACACAGTTCTTGATGAGATCACAGAAAAGGTAAAGGTGCCTGAAAATCATAATGATCAATAGCTAGAACAACAACAACAACCACAATAGCAATAGGCACCTCAAACACCTGGAAGTGGTGTTAGAAGATCTACTAGGATAATTAGACCCCCTGAACGAAACTCTCCTTCATTATATTATGTATTGTTGAATGATTCTGGTGAACCAGAATGTTATGAAGAAGCAGTGCAGGTAGAAACCAACAAGTAGTGGGAGCTATCCATGAAAGAAGAGATGGACTTCTTGGTACATAACCAGACTTAGGACTTAGCCAGGTTTCTTGCAAGTAAAACAACATTGCAGAATAAATGGGTTTATAGGTTGAAGGAAGAAGATGGAGGTAGAAAAAGGTATAAGTCTAGACTTCTGGTGAAGGGGTTTGCATAGAAAAAAGGTACAGACATTGAGGAGATATTTTCTCATGTTGTTAAAATGACTTCAATCAAAACTATTTTAAGTATAGTAGCAGCAAAAGATTTGCATATTGAGTAGTTAGATGTAAATACGGTCTTTCTCCATGGGGATTTGGAGGAAGAAATATATATGTAGCAACCATAAGGATATGAGGCCAAATGGAAGGAGAAACTAGTGTGCAGGTTCAAGAAGAGCTTGTAGGGCTTAAAATAGACTCCAAGGTAGTGGTATCTAAAATTTGACAGGTTTATGTCTGAACAAGGTTATACTAGATGTCACTCTAATCACTATGTTTATCTCAAAAGGCAAAATGTGGCAGCTATATTATATTATTATTGTATGTGGATGACATGCTTGTTGCAGGGTCTAACATGCAGGAAATGAATGTGATTAGAGGAAAATTTGCAAATTCATTTGCAATGAAAGATTTTGGTGCTACAAAACAAATCCCTAGTATGAGAATAACTACAGACAGGAAAAATCACAAATTAACAGTCTCAAAGTGAGTACATACAAAAGGTGTTGAAAATATTTAATATGTAGAATGAAAAACAAGTTAGGACAAATTTGGCTAGCAATTTCAAACTAAGTAAGTAGATGTGTCCCAAGACTCAAGAAGAGATGGATTATATGTCTAAAGTTCCATATGCATCAGCAGTTGGAAGCTTAATGTATGCAATGTTCTACACAAGGCCTAATATTGCACATGTAGTGGGAGTTGTAAGTAGGTACATGAACAATCTAGGAAAAAAACATTGAATGGCAGTGAATTGGATTCTCGGGTATTTGAGAGGTACCACATATTAAGCATTATGCTTTGGTGGTTCAAACATTGCTCTATGGGGATATGTTGATGCAGATATGGCAGGTGATAGAGATAACAAGAGGAGCACCACAGGGTATGTGTTTACTATAGGTGGAACAACTGTAAGTTGGGTTTCAAAATTGTAGAGTGTTGTTGCACTCTCAACGATGGAAGTAGAGTATGTTGCTACTATAGAGGCTAGTAAAGAAATGATTTGGTTATAAAGGTTTCTGGATGAATTGCATAAGAAGCAGGAGTTGGGCAGGTTATATAGTGACATCCAGAGTGTCATTCATCTTACAAATAACTCAATATTTCATTCCAAGACTAAACATATACAACTCAAGTACCATTTCATACAGTCAATGTTGCAAGATGGACAGTTGAAGCTATAAAAGATATGCACAAGCCAAAATCCTGCAGATATGTTAACAAAAGTTATAACCAGGGAGAAATTGAGACTCTTCTTGGTTTCAATTGGTCTTCAAGTATGATGATGAAGATGAGAAATAGCTAGGTCCAAAGTGGAGTGACTATCCAACAAATGAAGCATAGTGGAGTTGCTATAATCAGTCTCCAAGTGGGAGATTGTTGGGTGTGGAGCTTTATTATCTTCTTTATTTAGAGGTATCATCGCATTAGACCCCAGTTCATAATGGGGAGGCAACGCCACCCATTTTTTCCACCACCAGGGGGGTGACATTGATTTTTACGAGCCTCCCCTTGGTAGGGGTTCGAGGGCAGTGACCTCGAAGCTAAAAATAGATGTAAAATTGCCTTGTAAAATATTGTAATTTTGTAGTCAATCTAATCTGTTCATTAGGCAGATGATCTGATGGTAGAAGTTATGTTTAATTTAGAGTCTTTTTCCCTAAAAGGAAAACCCTCACTATATAGGAGGGAATTATATTGCGGCTATGTAGATGTATTTTGAGCGAGAAAGAGAGAGGAGATTGTGTGAGAGGGAAGAGGAAATTATAGCGGATTTGTTGTAGGTTGTATTTCTTCATTTTGCTGGATAATATCAAAGGAAGGACTAGTTGTTTCTCCGTGGCCGTAGCCCAAATTGGGTGAACCACGTATATCTGTGTCTCTCTTGTTTTATGCATTTTTTGTATTTGTTTTTCTGCAATATTTTGTGTTCCATTGCTCTATAATATATAATTTTCTAACACCCAGATACTGCTCAAGGACCTACCAATACTTGGGATTCTAATTTTTGAATGATTTCATCTATAAATTTCATTCTTCCAAGGCCAACTTGATCTTAGGTTTTGGTGATTTTCGAGGTTGATTTCTAATCTACCTCTATCTCGTTTCTAGTCCTAGGCTTTTTTCTAGTCATACACACTAGACAACCTAAACATATCAGCTGAGAGAAAGCACTAGCACAAGATTTTTACTTGGGTACATGCATAGGTTCTTACCTTCCATCTTTAATACCCACCTCCCAAGGATACAACTAGCACTCTCTTTGACAACCTCCTCAGAAATGGTGCCAAAATGTTGAACCAATTAATTGTTCCTAAAAGAACCAAATAACTTCTACACAGTAATTTATCAACCTGAGGTTTCTTTTTTCTATTTCAAGGTTATCGACACATTTTATGCAAGAGAAATGTCAGTATGTCTAGTTACTACTATTCTATTGAAAAGAAAAGTTCCAATATCAGAGAAATCAACTCAGAATGTAATTTCTAATTATAGCAAACCATTCAAAACATTAAATTCTAAATACTTCTTTATAAGGAAGAAGAAAAATAAAACCTATTGGACATCAAGTTGTTTCTTAGGTAACAAAAACTACAAAATATAAGAAAATACTACAGAATGATAACATCAAAAGCAGTTAAATAAGAAAGATAATGATCTATGTTAATCTACAAGAAACAACATGAAATGATAATTCTCTTAACATATTAACTATAGAAAATCTATTTTGTAATGGTCTCGATAAATATGATTCAATATAGAGCATTCAATTTAATAAACAAGAAATGAGAAATTAAGAAAAATTGTGCAAAGGGAGATAGTTGGAACAAAAGAATCAAACACCAATTTAATGCTACAAGTGAAGACAATGTTTCTTCCAGGATTGGGCTAATTACCAGAATCAAACTACCTTATGAAAAGAATTAGCGCAACAGATTAACTTTGAGTAATAAACACTTCCATTAAATTACAGAGAACCAATTATAATTAATGTCTTCGCAAGTCTAATATTATGTCAAAACAATATTACAATTGAACAACCCCTTTTGAGACTTAATATAAGTTTTTATATCATGTCGATAAAAGATAAGAATAGAGAATATATTTATGATAATGAGCGATCCTGAGAATCTAAATATTCTCAACATGCCCATTTAAGCTACAAAGAACTTAATGCATCTGGAGGACGAGTTTGGAAACTCATCTTTAACTAATTTTCTCTAAACAAAGTATAACAACCTGAGGCTGTCCGATCTCCCATGATTATTCGAGGAAGCAACATCAAATGTCAATGCATCAATAGGTTCTTGTCCAAAGTAAGGATCCATGTGTAAGTAAATAACTCTTTAATGGTCAAAGTTGTTCATAAAAATAATAAACCAATAAATGCATATGAAACACTACTGGAATCCATACTACATAAGTTATCATAGGTTATTTATAAAAAAATACTTAGGAAATAATATGAAAAAACTAACAAGTAAGGCAAGGAATTAATGACAATTATGAGGCCCAACAGTGGTTCAATCTGTTATGCCACCTTCTCACCCTTTAGGTGAGGGAATTGTTTCCACTTCTTCATTTTTTAACACTCATCAATGCGATCTTCCAAATTTAGTTCAGACTCAATCACACCACATAACAGTTTTTGGACAACTAACCCACTAAGTATACAAAAAGCTCAACATTTAATTCGGTTGGTATGGGTCATGGATTTTCAAGCAAGACAAGTGGGCAAACATGCTTCATACATTAAAGCAGCTTTACGTAAAATAGGTGAGAAAGGAAGTTTCTCTAAGGCCGAGGATCTTTAATATTTACCAACCTTCAATTGTGTTAAGTAATTCGTTAGTTTCAAATAATATTTATTATATGTCTAATCAAAGATTTAACTAGTCAAAATCCTTCCACATTGGCATCATGATCACAATCATCATTATAATAAGAAAGGGTAGAACAAGGGGATGTTATAAACCCACCCACTCAAAGGAACATCATCCTCGGTGTCTTGAAAAATAAAGGGCGTCATCAAGAACCAAATTTTATATTTATAGCTCTTTATTTTGACAGCATTTCACATGTATTGAATTATCATTGAACTATAGATTCATCATGCTTTGAAGTGTGACTTTTTTCTTCCCAAAGGATTTTTTACAAGATGTTTTTTTTAATAGTTTTATGTTTCTATGTTGTGTCTTTTTCCCCAAGTAAAAATCACAATTTTATTCAAAAGAACAAAATTACATGTAGGAAATGTTAAAACGCATTTGATCAGACCAACCTTATTTGGTACCCAAAAAAAACATAGAAATAAATAAGGCTAAACTATTCTTTTCTACCCTTATTTTTCTCCACTTTTCGCCAACCCCCTATGTTGGGAGTGGAAGATACAATGGCCGAATGATTTACTTCTACAATTGATGGAGATTCTATATCAGAAAATGAGCTCTCAGGTGCATGTGTTCTTTTGGTGTCACTTGCTTCTTTTTTAGAGAAATACTTCTCAATCTGCCACTCATGAGTTGTAGCCATTTTTCTGTGGACAAAACCATCAAATCTACCTACTCCACCCCTCTCCTTTCTATAATTTCTTTGGAATTTTGTTTAATATTATTTGTGGTATTCTTTGGGGACTTGATGGGCCTCTAAATTAGACAAAAATTAAGGCCCATGCCTCTAAATTAAAACATAAATTAAGGTATATGACCATCTTTCAACACATTAAAACTCTTTTTTGTATTAGATAATTTATTTTTAACTTTAATATATTCATTAGGAATGTTTATGAATAATTGAATATTTGTGCCTAATATAATTTATTTTTTGTGGAATATTATGAGAATATTAGGCAGATTATGAAGAGTTGGAGGAGGATATAATTTAGAGACTTGTTCCCTACTACTAGAGGATCAATAATAAATAATAATTCAACAAGATATTATAGAATTATGACACAAATTGTGGAACTCCAATGATTGAGAAAATCTAGGAATGTGTTCCATTAATCAAGGGAGCAGATCCACCAATCAAGGGAGCAGATCCACTAATCAAGGGATTTCAGTGGGGAAAGCTTCCTCCATACATGGGGAATCATTCTTGATCATTTTGTATAAGTACCAAGTCGAATTTGACTCTAGGGAATGATTGAGAAAATCTAGGAATGTGTTCCCGACCATTTAATGCAAATTCCTAGTCTTGGGGACTAAATCCACTAATCGAGGGATTTTGGTGGGGAAAGCTTCCTCCATTAATGGGGAATGATTCCTAATCATTTTGTATAAGTAAAAAGTCGAATTTTCCTCTAGGGATAGATTTTCATTAGTGTTATTGTGGAGAGAGCTTGTATTCTTGCAGCTCCATTGTATTTCTTGCACGAATGTAATTCTATTGATGAAAATAATGAAGATTCGTGTCATGTTCAGCTTCTAAACCTTGTTCTTCTCCATAGGTCTCTGAGTTTCCTTGGCCTTGGCCATCCCAAGATCCTCAGAGCCCTTTTGTATCATTTTCTTTCTTTCTTTTCATTGCTTATTCACATGCATCTAGTTTTTATTTCTTTCTATTTCTGCATTTAGTATTAATGATTTCTTTTTGTAGGATTGAGTTAAATGGTTAATCTAAGTTCTTTTGTAGGATAAAAAGCATTATTTTATCCTTGGAAAATATTTGGAACTTCATAGTAATCATCGATCTGCTTGGATTAGTCTTCTTATTCCCAAATCTAGATTGTTGGACCTCCATTTTAGCAAAGAACAGTAAATTTCTGCTATTTTTTAGAGAAAACTAACAAGCTTAAATCAACTTGATTCCACTTGCATTAGATCACAAAAATATTCTAGTTAATAAAAGAAATTATCCCATTGAATTTTCATTTGATTTGGTTAGGCATGTTTTAGATTTACTAGCTCACTAGTTCTCAAATTTCTAGATTTTCGACTAGTAATGTTTTTTATTTTTTTAGCATGGGTTAACAGAGGTCATTTTGAGTGATTCCACTTGGAATGGGGACCTAAGACATCCTAGTTAATAACAAATTTTTTCCCATCCAATTTGTATTTGATTTTCTTGGTCAATCGATGAATTATAGTGAATATGTACATCTTGTAGGAAACTTCTCCAAGCTTTTTGAGGAAATCCATCCATCTCCCAACTTCGGTTTTGAGTTCTGAGTGATCCTAGGCATTTTATCACTCCATTCCACCCATCTAAAACCTTTCCTAAGCCTTCCATCACCTCCAACACCTTCCATTTTTCTCTCGCCTGTATCCTGTAGGTTTTCAGGGGATCTTGTAGGTTTCTAGTAGATCCTGTAGGTTTCCCTGAAATGGCCTGTTTTGAGGCTGAATTGAGAGAAAACCTCTAGGAGGTCACCAAAATCCTCCCAAGGGTATCCCACCATCCAAACATCTCCTAACTCTTCCATCCATCCTCCAACATCCTTAATTCACCTACCACATCACCAAAAGTAATTAGTTTGCATACTTGATTTTGCATGAAAAGACAAAAACCTAATTATTTCAGTCCCTTTACTTGCACATTAGTGATGTTTGATGCTTCTTACTTCCATGCATAGATAATAGCATTTGGTTCATGATAATTTAGCATTATTGCAAAGCATAGTTTCTTAGCAGTTAATTAGGAAATGGTGTGACTTACCATTGAATTTCCGTCTCTTTCCTTGTACTTTCTTTCTTGCAATAGGTTAAGGTTAAATTTCGAACATTTCATTTTCTGCAATTAGTTTAGGATTTGACATCAGTACATGCACTCCATTACATCATGACAACAAAGGAAGGACACATTGTATGATGCACATATAGTGTTGACACCTCTTAAGTTTGCATGAACCCCGGGTTGATAATTAAAGTTGATAGCCTTGGGAGTTGTAGCATTTTGTTGCAATATCGAGGCTCATCACTTTTTGGCACCATTGCAAGGGAGGTGTCAAAGTATGCATTGTTTTCTTCCCTAGTTGATTCATTTCTTTTCACTTTTTGCAAAAACAAAAAAATATTTGCATTAGGCATATTTCATTTCAGAAAATAGAAAAGTGCATTACATTAGTGTTTTAATTCAATCATAAAAACAAAAACAAAAATCTCCAACACCAACCCACCCCCTCATTTGATCACGTTGTGTAGTAAGAGCCACATCACCATTCACTTTTGCAATTAGAAGAAGAAGATGGCAAATAATGTAGAAGAAATGGATGGAGACGATGACAATGAGGAATATCCTCTCGGATTTCCCATTCAATATATTGATGGTAGTGTGCACATGAAGAACATCCCTCCATCTTTTCTTCCAAAATTTCATGCTCTAAGGTAAGAGGATCCAAAAACCTTTCTCTTTGAATTTAGGGACATTGAAGGATAGAGCTCTTCAATGGTTCATGAGTCTAGAGACTAATTCAATAAGATCATGGAATGATATGCAAAAGATATTTCTAGACAAATATAAAGATCATGATCTTAAAGAAGAAATCTTTAGAATGAACTAAAGAGAAGATGAGATTCTAGAGGATCTAATAGAGAGGTTCGTGTATAATCTTAAGAGGGAAAAACTACATCATTTAGGATCCAACACATTAAAAACCCTCTTACTTAGAAAAATTAGGGATGAGTGGATTGATCTCCTTAATCTCATAAGTAGAGGTGATGTATATCAACTACCATTTGAGGAAATTTGTGAAACATGCAAACACATGTCAAGAGGAAACGCAAGAGTAGGTAAATCAACATCAAGATCGGTAAGTCAAGCTAAACTTGGAAATTTGTTTGATGACTTAAAAAAAAAATTCTTAACAATCTAACCAAACAAGTAGAAATGTTAAGAATACAAAATGAGCAAAGAGAAGATGTTTGTGTTGTCCACAAAAAATCACATGATGTTAAATGTTGCTCCTCATTACCAAGGTTGAAGGAAGTTCACCAAGAGGACAATGAGGCAAGTCAATTGCCAATGCAACAATGTTATGTAGCTCCAAGAGGACCGTGGCAGCCTATTCAACTTGATATGATGCAAGAGCCTAATTCACATTTTCAAGCTTATGCACACCCATCTCAAAGTAATTGGAACTCACGCTTTCATTGGCAACATTGGTCATCTCAACCCCAAAACCATTCTTGGAAACAAGGTTGGCAAGGAAATTATGAGAGCCATCCACAATATCCTCCATACCCAACTCCATGTTATCCCTACCATTCACCTCCACCATAACCACAACCCCATCCACATCCATCTCAAATATACACTCCCACTCAACTACCTGTACCACCATTCCCAAACACACAAATTGAAGTAGCTCATCCCACTTACAATGCTAAGGTACAACACTTCCAAACATCTCCTCTTGATATCAATGGTATTCACCATAGCTCAAGAAGAGTATTGCAAAAAAGAGATAACCTTAATATCATTGAAGGACCACATCCAAAAGAAGAAGATTCAAATAAGAAGACCACAGAACCATGGGCTATGATTGATGAAGAGAAGACATCAAAATCAGAGATCAAGAGAACTCCCTCATGGTTACCATCAAATCCTCCATGTGTTCAAGAGAGCAATCAGCAAAAAGAGGAAGATTTGAAGGTCATGGTAGAAGAAGACATGAAGAATGATCCAGATCAACAAAAGGACCAAGGACATCAAAACTATATTGAAATATGGTTCCAGACAGTCACTAAGTTGCAACATCACTCTCTTCCTCAACTATGCTTGATCCTTTCAAAGTAAAGTCATTTGGTATCTGAAATACAGGTACATGTCAATGCATACATTTCAAGCCTCCACACCATTTTGTTTGTCATCTTGATGTGCACATGGCTCCATTGGAAGTATTCTTATACTTGAAAGTAACTTTGTTTTTCAAGTAGGGTAGGGTAGAAGAAAAAAAACAAAAAAATAAAATGAAAAATAAGAGAAAAAAATAAAAATCTAAGGTCAAATCCTCCTTGGAGGCACCTCAGATTGGCTCATTGACTGAAAACCTCCATGAGGCAGTCAATGGGTTGAAAAAAAAGAAAAAAAAGAGAGAGAAAAAAATAAGATCCTAGGTGAAAACCTCCTTTGAGGTGCCTAGGTAGACCTACTAGTTGAAAACTTCATTGACTCGGCTAGTAGGCCTAAAAAAAAAGAGAAAAAAAAAAGGAATCCTTGCTCCATGCATGCATATACTCTCCAACATCTGCAAGCAACAAGAACATGTTGGTACCAAAAGGAAAATTGGTCAAGCCTAGTCAAAAGAAGTCAAATTTTGACTTCTTCCTACTTCGCTCAAATGCTCCAATAAGGCCCAGGCCATGCCAATCCATCACCCTCATCTATTTTCACCATCCAACCATCATTCTCAAGTTTCTACCACTCATTTTCCTTGTTGTCCTAAAAAACTGCAAGATGCTCTGTTTTACTACAGGTTACAAAAATACATAGAGCAGAATTTTTTTTTTTTCCATAACTTGGAAACCATGCATCCATTTTCTAAGTTGTTTCAGGGGGAGATGCATATGGATGATGGTAACATGCTCAAGAAATTTCAGCAAGTTGTAGTGCACGGTTTCCAATAAATTGACCTCTATCACCTTCAGTCATTTTTGCATTTTCTCAATATCTATGCATCCATTTAAAAATTTGTTTCATGGGGAGATGCATATGGATGATGGTAACATGTCCAAGCAATTTCAGAAAATTCTAGTGCACGGTTTCCAAGAAATTGACCTCCATCACCTTCAACCATTTTTAGTTTTTCTCAAGATTCGTGCATCCATTGACCAAAATTTTTCTATGGGGAGGTGCATAATGATGGTGGAAACATGCTCAAAACGTTTCATCTCAATCTAGTCTACCATTTGGGATATATGCACAAAACAAGTTGTTGTCCTGTAAACCTACAGAATACAGAACAACACCTATAGGATTGGCAATGAGCAGTTTAAAAGAGATCCAGAGGTCAAATAAGTTCCTCCAAAGCTTAGCAGCAGCATCATGATCATCAGCATCACCATCCAACACCTGCACATCAACATCAACTCAGTAGCAGCATGCATGTCTCTCCAATAATGATCAGGTAGGTACAAGTATGCAATATTCTTGACCTCTTCTCTTGAGAATACTATAGTTAGAAATTTGTTGTCAATGCATGAGAGATGAGGTTTTATAAGCTAAGGATGGGTCATTAGTTTCAGCCGCTTTCAACTAGTTGATTTCAACTCACTCCTTCACTCATGCAATATTGAAAAGTCAAATTATGAAGGGTGATGATTTCAAGGAATGAAACAATAGTTAAAAGATTTTTTTTTTGCAAAGGCCAAGGTCACCACAACACTCCAAGCCCTCCATCCACTTCATATTCACTATCTATTCATCATCCATCCATCCCATTTCATTCTTGTAAAAAAAAAAAAAAAAAAAAAAAAACAAAGAGAGCATCCTCTCCATTTTCATGAAATTTCCATTTGCAGGTCAGCAAGAAGGACAGTCAAAGAACAAAGGAGGATAAAAAAGAGACCCCTGACACTCACATTTTTATTTTACCACTCATTACCATTCATTTCTCCACCATTTCTGTCATTTTTGCCTCTCATTTACTTCAGTTTACAAAGGGACTGTGTTTTCTACAGGATGATCCTATAAGAATTCCAGTGACCCAGAAATCCTACAGGATGTAGTCCTTAGGAAAATTAATGACTTGCTATGCCAATAAAATGCACCCTCTTCATCATTCCATCACCATATCTTGTCCACCATCATCAACCCTGCATTCACCCTTAAGAAAATCAATTTCAAAAAAAAAAAAAATCAGTCTTCAAAAAGAAGGGAAACAGGGAGGAATAGATAGCATCCCCTGAGTATTCCTTGTTCTCCACACTCCTAGTCTTTCTCGACATCCATGTCACCATATCAAAAAAGTGTATGATTAAGAGTTCTGAGGGAGAAGCAGCTACAGGACATCCTGTAGGAAATCTTGTAGTAGCCTATCCCACAGAATACAAATCATAATAGTAGCAAGCCTCCAGCATGATGATCCAAGAGAAGAAGGAGCTCCAAAGTAGCACCACCACCACCATCTTCAACCACAGGTACCTGCACAAACAAAGGAGTCATCATAAAACAATAAGAAAGGAAAGAAGACTCTCATACAGTTAGAAGACCCTGAAAGAGGAGGAACGACTACTATAGGAAAGTAGAATGTTGCTACAAGAAGGAAGAAATGAACAAATTATGTTAAACCCCAAGATGGCAAAGATTTTTCAGAGAACTCCAAGGCGATTAGGTAGTCACCTAGGCCACAAAAGAGAAGAAGAAGGCAACAAAAGGAAGTGGGGCATTTGCCATGAAAACAAGACTCAAACTGCAATGATAAAAGGAGGGTTTCCAAGAGGTCTCTAATTTCTTTCTAGATTTTTTCCAAGGCCTAAAAGATGTTATAAAAATAGAAGAAAGGCATTGAAGTCAAGTAAGGGCCTTCTCTAACCTTGGACTATCATTTATGATCAAAACTAGTATCTTGTAGTTTTAGCAGGGTTTCCTGTAGGTTTCCTGTAGTTTTGACAAGAATTACTACAGGATGTCCTAGTTCTCATCTAAAGGCAGTTTGAAGGTTTTAGAGATGTCCAAATGGTGGAACAAGGTAGCAAAAGGTTGATAAGGATATGGAAGACTATGATAAACAAAAAAAAATATTCAAGAACCCATCTTGAATAAGGGTAAGAAAGCAAGCTAATGGTATGAAGAAACAATGATTTTTCTTTGAACAAATATGATTTGGGCTTATACTTGCAAAGCTTACAACCAAGATTCTTAATGCACAAGAGAGAGGCCACTAGGGCCATGGATGAGGCACAATGAGGTCACTTACTTGCTCAGAGGATGAACAACACTTTCAGAAGGGGGTATGATGGGCCTCTAAATTAAAACATAAATTAAGACCTATGACCATCCTTCAGCACATTAAACCTCTATTTTTTCAATAGATAATTTATTTTTAACTTTAATATATTCATTATGAAGGTTTATGAATAATTGAATATTTGTGCCTAATATTTATTTATTTTTTGTGGAATATTATGAGAATATTGGCAGATTATGAAGAGTTGGAGGAGGAGATAATTTAGGGACTTGTTCCCTACTACTAGAGGATCAATAATAAATAATAATTCAACAAGATATCATGGAATTATGGCACAAATTGTGGAACTCAAATGATTGAGAAAATATAGGAATGTGTTCCACTAATCAAGGGAGAAGATTCACCAATCAAGAGAGCAGATCCACTAATCAAGGGATTTCGGTAGGGAGAGATTCCTCCATCCATGGGGAATGATTCTTAATGATTTTGTATAAGTACCAAGTCGAATTTGCCTCTAGGGAATGATTGAGAAAATCTAGGAATGTGTTCCCGACCATTTAATGCAATTTCCTAGTATTGGGGACCAGATCCACTAATCAAGGGATTTTGGTGGGGAAAGCTTCCTCCATTCATGGGGAATGATTCCTAATCATTTTTTATAAGTACCAAGTCGAATTTGCCTCTAGGGATATATTTTCATTAGTGTTATTGTGAAGAGATCTTGTATTCTTGTAGCTCCATTGTATTTTCTTACAAGGATGTAATTTTATTGATGAAAATAATGAAGATTGGTGTCATGTTCAGCTTCTAAATCTTGTTCTCCTCCATAGGTCTCCAAGTTTCCTTGGGCTTGGCCATCCCAGGAGCCTCAGAGCCATTTTGTATCATTTTCTTTCCTTCTTTTCATTGTTTATTCACATGCATCTTTAGTTTTTATTTCTTTCTATTTCTGCATTTAGTATTAATGATGTCTTGTAATAGGATTGAGTTAAATGGTTGATGTAAGTTCTTTTGCAGGATAACAAGAATTATTTCATCCTTGGAAAATCTTTGGAAGTTCATAGTAATCATTGAGCTTCTTGGATTAGTCTTCTTATTCCAAAATCTAGATTGTTTGACCTCGTTTTTAGCAAAGAACAGTAAATTTATGTTATTTTATAGAGAATTATAACGAGCTTCAATCGACTTGATTCCACTTGAATTAGATCACAAAAACATTCTAGGTCGTAACAAAAATTACCCCATTGATTTTGCAGTTGATTTGGTTACGCATTTTTTACATTTACTAGCTCACTAGTTCTCGAATTTCTAGATTTTCGACTTGTAATGTTTTTTATTTTTTAGCATGGGTTAACAGAGGTCTTTTTGAATGATTACACTTGGAATGGGGACCTAAGACACCCTAGCTATTAAAAAAAATTTCCCATCCAATTTGGATTTGATTTTCTTGGTCATTCAATGAATTATAGTGAATATGTACATCCTGTAGGAAACTTCTCCAAGCTTTTTGAGAAATCCATCCATCTCCCAACTTTGGTTTTGAGTCCTGAGTGATCCTAGGCATTTTCTCACTACATTCCACCCATATACCACCTTCCCTAAGCCTTCCATAACCTCCAACACCTTCCATTTTTCTCTCAGCTGTATCCTATAGGTTTTCAGGGGATCTTGTAGGTTTCTAGTACATCCTGTAGGTTTTCCTGAAATGGTCCGTTTTTAGGCCTAATTGAGAGAAAACCTCTAGGAAGTCACCAAAAGCATCCCAAGGGTCTCCTACACCATCCAACCATCTCCTAACCCTTACATCCATCCTCCAACATCCTTAATTCACCTGCCACATCACCAAAAGAAATTAGTTTGCATACTTGATTTTGCATGAAAAGACAAAGAAAAAACAAAATTATTTCAGTCCCTTTACATGCACATTAGTGATGTTTGATTCTTCTTACTTCCATGCTTATATAGTAGCATTTGGTTCATGATAATTTAGCATTATTTCAAAGCATAGTTTCTTGGTAGTTAATTAGGAAATGGTGTGATTTAGCATTGAATTTCCGTCTCTTTCCTTGTACTTCTTTCTTGCAATAGGTTAAGGTTCCATTTCAAACATTTTTTTTATCTGCAATTATTTTAGGATTTGACTTCAGTACATGCACTCCATTGCATCATGACAGAAAATTATGGACACATTGTATGCCACATATATAGTGCCTACACCTCTTAAGTTTGCACGAAACCCGGGTTGATAATTAAAGTTGGTAGCCTTGGGAGTTGCAGCATTCTTGTTGCAATACCGATGCTCATCAGGGCTCTTCTTCCTTTGCTTCATCATATGGTGGATTTGAGAATCGCCATCCCTTAGGATTTTTAGTTGGTCACTTTTTTCTTTTTTGATATTTCTTTGCTTACATACACTAGTTTTGAAAATGTTTGGTTTGAAGACAAATACGACATCTAAATGCCGTATTTTCAAAATCTAGAAATTGATTCCACTACAAATTATTATGAATCAAAATAATGTGATCAGGTAAGCCTTTAATAAGGTCTACTTCTATGAATTTCCTGGAAAAATTTCAAGTTCCTTTTGAGACTCTTTCCACATGCACCTTACAAAAATTTCCAAAAGAATTGTCGATTCCTTCCAACACTTTGAAATGCCAAAAATGAAAGGGGAGATTGTGTAATCTGACCCATACTTGCATTTTCATACCACCATGGTATTTGCATCAAAATATGGAAACCATGGGGTCATAAACAAACCCACGCTACCCCAAAACCATGGTTCCTCGTTTAAAAATAAAATCCAAAGCTTTTGATGTATCAAATTTGACAATAAAAAATCCCCTTGAAAATAGGTGGATACCACAGTTTTCAATCCAAGAGGAAAATATCCAGTCAATAAATCCTCCTTCTTTGGCCAAAAATAGTTAAATCTACATATAACTTCTTTGCATTCGAATTTGAATCAGAGCTCATTTACCTCTTGCAAGTTTATTATCATTGTTGGCACTTGATTCATTCGTTCCACAATATAGGGACCTAAAACATTTGGGTGTAAATCAAAAGTTTTGTGCATTTCATTCCTCCCTTTTACTGCATCCTTGAAGGAGGTTGGGCATTTTAGGTTACTATATCTAGGGCTTCCTCCACATAACTTCAGGTTTAATATGATGGAGAAATCACTTTTAATTCCATAATCATGCATATTTAAAGAATCTTGCATTGATTTCCCTACATAGATTAGACTTTGGAGAGTTTCTAGAATCCCCATTTTTTCTTGGATCTTTTATTTTAGGTATTTCACTAGATCCATAGCCCATGTATAAATTCCTTGTAGATTCAAACTGCTTATGTGATATGCTAAAATAAAATAATTTAATCTACGCTACTCATCAACAAAAAAAATTAATCGATTAATAAAACAAAACAAAAACATGAGAAAAGATTCAATCACATATGATTAGAGTTTTATCTAAGGGAAAATCTTGCTGCTCAAAACACCTTCCTATCTGTATTTCATTAGATCATAAAAATAGAGAAGAAATACAATGTGTGTTCAAGCCTGAGCAATCTCTACAAAAGTATAATCTATCTCACTACCTCACAAGTTTCCTCTAGCCAATACTTAGCCAATTTTTCTGCCTTCCAAGCTCCTATTTCCTTGCATTATTTCTCAAGGAATTAACCCCCTATTAATTAGGGAAATCCCCATCTTGAATTTTGCAATCCCTATAGGCCTTTCTCTAACTGCATGCACCACTTCTACAAGTTGGAAAATTATACAACTTCCCTTGAACTCCAATCTCAATTGGATAACTCAAATTTCATGCATGCATGAGCTAATTATGGTTGGTTTATCAGTTAATTGGTTGAACATGTTGGACACCTAATCCTAAATAGGTTAGTGTGGAAGCCGAATGGAAAAAAGGAGTCCAAGGGACCTTGGGATGTGAATCCCAATGGTCACCACATGTACTGTAAATGTATATCTATTGTTAATAAAATTGTATTGCATGCTTTATCTTTTACATATTTCTCGCTCCCCATGTGTGTTTAACTTGGTATCAAAGCCAGCTCCTCAAACTAGTTTTTGTGTAACTCCTAGTGTGAGTGTCCTCCCTATATTCTGCTTGGTTGCCTTAAGCCTGCTCGAGGCAGTGTCATATATGTTTTTGAACATATGAGTTATGATATTTCCTCTGAACAGTCACCTGCTTTGCTGGAATCGCAGTGACCGCTTTGGGATATGAAATCATGCGCCTGACATGGTATCTGACATGGCTTTCATATTGTATGCATTTTAAAATCTGGCGCATTAAACCAACTCGGGAATCTGTGTAGCTCTGTTGATGTTTCAGTTGTAGTGGTATATGAATCGACCTCGGCCCCTCGTCCCCTCCATCCTCCGTTCTACCCACGGTCAGTCATACCAACCCACCATACCACACATAGCACATATGGACTATGGTTACGTTGCATCCCATAAACCTGAGTTCGTCTTGCGATATCGCCATTCCATAGTCCACTCTTCACGACTCCCATATAAACTTCCACTCCGATTTTAATTGCTTTGGTATTGTATATACTGTATTGGTGGCCGCATCATATAATGGTGTAAATTCCTAGTATGGAAGAGATTATAAGTGATTTATAGTTTTTCTTATGGAATTCATAGCTGCCTTTCGATCAAGCTTATTGAAGGTACATCAATAGTAACTATTTTGGAACAAGAAGAGGTTTATGGGCGCGCATGGAAGTCAAACAGGAAAAATCAAAGGTTCATTAATTCGCATCAGTGTTTGACAAGTTGTTCCAACATCACCTCTTCATCCTTATTCCTGAGATCTGGCAAAACCACACCCCTTAGAGAAGAAGAAGGTTTGCTGACAAAAGAGGACCTGTTTGCTGCACGTTCTGGTAGTGGCTTAATGACAGTAATGCCAGCACTTTGAGAAGTTGGCGTTTCAGAAGCACGCTGAATGTGAGCCTTTGAATGTTAAAGCTATATTTCTTTCGATCTCATTTATTTCCCTTTGTGTCCATCGAACGCCCAGCTCCATTGTTTCCTGTAAAATCCTAACTCAGATAACTACACAAAATTCTTAAATCGCTTGCTTTTAAACTGTCAAAGCGTAAATTAACTAGCAGTAATGTAAATCACATTTTCTCGTAGAGTAATGCATTGTGTCGAATATGGATCTGTTCACCCCCAGATTTCTGTCAATCAACGGAGATGAGGAGCCCTCGGTAGCCTAAATAGGAATCACAGATTTGATTGCACGAGCAACCCCAAAATTAATATACCCATGCGTTAAAAGGAAATTGTATGCAAAACTTACCAGCCTCTTGTTTTTTATGGGGATGGAACTCATGACCTGCTCCTTACTAAGATACACATTCACATTGTCTCTCCAACGACCTAGAATATGGTTCCTGATGACAATGTAGTTGGCCTGCTCGGTTCCCCCCACCATTGAAACCACACTGGATTCAATCTCTTCTTCAGTCAATGAATCAACTGGAAAACCCACTAAATGGGCAACCATGGCCTCTTTGTTTCTAGAATTTTTTGTACTGCTGTTATTAATAATTATGTTTTTCTTCCTCCTTCCTCTATCACTGCTATGAGATGGGACGTCTCCCAAATTATTGTTAATAATGGGTCCTGTAATGACAATGGGCTCTGTTGCCTCCTATTTGATATCGATGTTGTTAGAGATGGTATTGAGTTTGGCACCAGCTCCTGCACTCTCATGCTAACCATAAATACAGAAAGTCGTTTCTGAGGATTTTAGTGCTTGAAGATATTTAGGAGATGATAGTGTTGCAGCAGTCGAGGGATTTCTTCAAAATATTAGAGGATTTGGGTAATCGTCGGCTAAATATAGAAGGACTCGGTGATATTTGTATAATTTTCATAGTTTCAAGATATCTCTGGTTGGTTTTTTCCCTTTAAGCTACAGGGCTTTCTTGTGTAACTTGAAGATATTTAACAGCTGATATTTTTTTGTGGGATTTTGGAGGATTTTTAAGGTGTAGAAAAATGGCTAAGCTTGAAATAATATTAGAGTTATTGAGAACTTTAATTGTATCCACTGCTGACAGCACAATCATAATAAATAAAGACATTATTGCTGACATTCAAAAATGTATACAAAATGCACAAGAAAAGATAGAGTTTTTGCAGCTTGAGACAAAACTACAGTAGGAAGAACTACAGCAATGGAGTCATCATTCTGAACCTGTTTCTGTTCAGAAGATTGAAACAAACTCCCATAAACAGCAAGTTAATAATGCAGCAGTTGTACATGCAGATGCAGAAACTCAGTGTGCACTTCCCAAGCCCATCATCAGACCTTGGGAATAGCTTGTCCACAACAAGCACAGAACTGGTCTTGGATATGACAAGGACTTGTCCTTTCATATTCCAGACTATGCCAAGCCCATTCAGTTTCAGAGTGCTGGATTCATTCATGACAATTCACATGCTCTTCATGATAGTTCAGCTCCAGCTGTTCCAGACTCTACTCCTCTTCCACAGCAACAACAACAGCAGATCGTGAAATGCCAACACTGGGATCGAGTTGGCCATCTGAAAGATCACTGTTTTCATCTTCATCCATGTAAGCAATGTCATAAAACTAGTCATTCTTCAAACATATGCTTCAGAAACAAACGTCCTACAAGAACAAAGATTCATCTAGGATGGATCGCTTCTTGGCAATGGGCATCAACAGCCAAGAAGATATTCCAAACACATGTCAGAACTTGTTCCAGAATATTTAGCAGTCTTGCCGTTGATTTTTCTCCATCTTCTCTCCCTGTATCTGACAGGGGGGAAATGATGGTCATCTACAAGCTTCAAAGCCACATAAAGCGAGCCTGAGCCACAACCTGCGACACCAGTTTCAGAGTTGTAGCCAGAGACAAAGATGCCCATGAGCATGCCTTTAGTTGGAAATCTGGGACACTTCCTCTAGTAGAAGACTTCAGCTTCTTGCCAGTTTTGGAAGAGTTCCAAGAGCAAAATTGAGAACACTTCCTCTAGCAGAAGACTCCAGCTTCTTGCGAGTTTTGGAAGAGTTCCAGGAATTACATTAAGCATTCCAGAGTTGTTGGTCATCCTTAAACCATCACAGGTTGAGACTTCCCTTTTCAGGTTGAAGTTTTACCTTTCACGCGGGGTGAGACCTCCCTTTTATGGTTGAAGGTTTCCCTCTTTAAAACAATAGGATCACTTCCTCTAGCAGAAAAATTCAGTTTCTTGCTAGTTTTGGAAGAGTTCCGGGAACTGCACTAAGCATTCCAGTGTTGGTGGCCATCCTTAAACCACCGCCCTATTATACCAACATTTCAGAGAGCACATTCAGCCTAGTGCTGCC
>APFE031568692.1:368299-386367 GCA_000404065.3 Pinus taeda
TTCTTGGACTCATACATAACCCTTCGGATTAAGGGGGGGAATGTTGGACACCTAATCCTAAATGGGTTAGTGTGGAAGCCGAATGGACAAAAGGAGTCCAAGGGACCTTGGGATGTGAATCCCAACGGTCACCACTTGTACTATAAATGTATATCTATTGTTAATAAAATTGTATTGCATGCTTTATATTTTACATCATTCTCGCTCCCCATGTGTGTTTAACAAAACACATGAAGTTTCACCCCACTGTTACACCTCCCACTAGTTTCTCCAACAATTGGAACTAGTTTAACTGACATTAACTTAGTTTAATTGAATTAAACTATTATAGCTCAAATTAAACTCAACCTAGCCTCCTAAAATTTAGGAACCGTTCTACATGACTTAAGTTAGGCCCTCAACACAAATTAACTAAGTCAAATAAGTGAAATTATCTTATTTAACTCATTCTTGTTGTCTTGTGATGTGGAATTACAATTTTCTCCTAATTTAATTCAAGAGGAAATTAAATCAGGATTTTCTTGTTTCCATTTTCAACACCCCCTCTCAACAAGAAAGGGATTATCAGATACCCCAATATTTTCTCTATGGAACTCGAATTTTCCTCTTAACAATGCCTTTATCAAAATATTTGCATCATGTTCCTCTATAGGAATGTACTCCAACAACATGATCTGCCTTTGCACATAATCTCGTAGATGGTGATACCAAATGTCGATATGCTTAGATTAATCATGAAAAACTAGATTTTCAAAGTGTTTGATACAACTCTTATTGTCACAGTAAATCATGGTGGGATCCATCATTTGACCAAATAACCTAACAAGAATCTTCATCATCCAGATAGTTTTACAAGTTGCTTTACTAGCAGACATGTACTATGCTTCTATTGAGCTGAGTGAAACTGATCTCTGCTTCTTGTTGTACCAAGAAATTTTTGTTGACCCAATACTAAAGATGCCTCCTGATGTGATCTTCCTGTCTAATGGACTACCTGTCCAATCTTCATCTGTGAATCCTTTCAAATTGACTCCCTTTGTCTACTTGTACCAAATACCATACTGAGTCGTGCCTCTAACATATCCCAACACATGTTTAGCTGCCTTCCAATACATTTTTTGTTGGCTTAACCATAGCTTGACTAAGTTGGTTAACTGCATTACACATGTATGGTCATGTGTTTGCCAAATAAATAAGTGAACCCACAAGCTTCCTATAAATAGTAGCCTCCACCTCCTCACCTGAAGTGGCATCCTCTTTCCTCGAAATTACTGCTAGAGTAGTGTCAATGCGTTTGCTACTCTCCATGTCGAACTTCTTTAGTATTTAGTTATGTTGAAAATGCAACAAGAAAATCCTAATTTAATTTTGTACTTGAATTAAATTAGGAATAAAATTGTAATTCTTTAGAGTCCAAGGACTGGCTTACCTTGACACCCTTTTTGCCTATACTTCTTCCTTTTTCCTATACATATCACCTAAATAAATGCAATAGACACAAGTTTTTGTTAAGGTAAGCACTTAAATGTCCTCTTTTTCATATTTTTTCTATACACCTTATTATTTTATTAAATTTTGCATTCAGCTACAGAATTGGCATGTTTCTGCAGCTAATTCATATTTCTGCAACTACCTCCATTGTTGACAGTGTTCGAGTGCACTGGCTAAGCAAAAGAAGATATGGATGGATGAGGAATGATCGCCTCATCAATTCTTTCCTATTCTATTAAGCCAATCCTTCAAGAAGATCGCACTGTAACATGATCAACCTCAGAGTCAACTGCAAGATTTTGTGCTGGGACAGAGCCCGAATTTTCTGAAATCTTATCGATTTGCTTTTCCAAATAGCAAATCAATTATTTAGCGATATAGTTTGTTTAATAGGGATAGTAATAAATATATGTAGGCTTAAAACTCTCATAATGTTGTTTGGATAAATTTTATAAGAGCAATGGTTGCTCGACGTTTTGGTGCGCGTCGCTATACGTAAATTTTGAAGAACATCTTGTTGAACTTGTTTGTGAGTAATAGACTTGTTTCATATTTCCCATGCTGTGTTCATTGAAGATTTTCAACTGTCTCATGGAGGGCCCCTATGTCTAGTACAAGTCTTTGATCGATTTCAAATAGATTTCTTTAATTTCTTAAAGTGAAATTATGGATGCTTTGTTTTGTGTTTTGGAATGCAGTATAATGGAATTCACGGTTAAATTGTTGTCTGCATAAGAAATTTCATTTGTTTTCTACCTAGCATAATCATGTTATTTCATTTGCTTTTTACCTGGTACAGCTTGATCATCTCATTTTCTTTCTACCTAGTGTAATTCAACTATCTCATTTCACAGCTTAGTTGTTTTCCAGTTTATCAGTTTTAGTTCTTGTTTGAGTGGAGTTGCATTCGTTAAAGAGTGAAAGTATTTTCCTTCACAATTAAGTTCAGACAACATTCATTTTCAATTTGATAGAATAAATTTCTCTTGCACATAGTAATCTAGTTTGGTTGCAGCATAAAATTCAAGACAAAATCAAAAACAATCTAACAGAGTAGAGTTTAGGATCACTCTCCAACCATCCACAAAACTTGATTCAATTGAGATTAATTTTTAGGATAACCAACTAACAACTTTAAGAACAATACTCTAATATAGTCAGTAATACCATCTCCATATTAATTCTAAGTTTAGACCTTAACAATAACATAGATATCTTAACGACATAAAATAACTTCTAGCACATATAGTGCACTTGTGCTTCATCAGTATACCTGCCCTAGTCGATAATTTATGCTGGAACTTTAAGAACATTAAATTGGCTAAAAATTGGCATCGCTGCCGAGGAAGTACAAATAAAAGTTAAAAAAAGAGAGAGAGAGAAAAATTATCAATTAAAAACATGATATGTGTGGGGATAGAGACTCTAGAGGTATATTTGTAGGACGAGGAAGCAGCTTGATTCCCACAAATCCACTCTCTTCACCATGACTTTCAAATTCCACACCACCTACTCAAACTTGAATTCCATTTTCAGGTTGACAAAGACTTCCTGAAGTCTCAAGATCAGAAATCCAATCCAGAACTTCACCTACTTCATCCATCGAATTTTTAATTGAAGAAAATCTTGCATCCCAAACTACAGGAGTAGTTTTTCTATCCTCTACTGGTGAACAAATTTTAGGAGAAGAATTAGAAGTTCCTAGCGAAGAAGAGGAACAAAAAACCTATTTTGACCATGCATTGATAGAGGAACCAGAAGAATTAGAAGAACCTTACATTATTTCTAAGGAATCTATCATGGCTGAAGAAGGGGAAGGAAAGGTACACAATGTGTTGGCTTATTGGGGCTTGACCCAGGTTCAAAAGTGTTTTAGCCAAAAAAATCTCAAAACTAACGACCCTTTCAGCAATAGTCTGCGGAGCACAAACTGGGGTCTCACTCGAGGTAGTATGGGAGGGTGTTGGAACCAGGTTTCCGCACCCTAGGGATGTCTAGATGAGGTCTGGAAGGTGCGTCAACCAATCCTATGTGCTGCGTGACTTCCACACAACCATTTGTTCTGTGCAACTACTTAGGATGACGAGCGCGAATGTTATTTACCCTTTCTATGCTTAGTGTTATTATAGACCTCGAATTAAATTAAGTAGGTCCAATGATTTTAGTTACCATTTAACATAAACAGACGTGCACGCAATCATAAACCATAACAAAGGCATAAACTAAAGTATAGAAATATATACACAATATTCCAAAACCAACTTATCTTTATTAAATATTTTTCTAGCTACAATCCACTTCCTACACTGCGCACACAGCTGCAGAGGTCTACGCACACACCTATGGACTCTACTAGGCCTCCACGCACACAACTGTGGAGCCTCTATCTCTTATTACAACCCAAAACTCAGACTTACAGACTCAGATCTAATACCGCTTTTAGACACCCATATTACTTTTTACATTACAAAAAGCTACATTTTACACTTACATATTCGCTCTTATTTATACATTCCCATGGTCCATAGACCATGGGTAGGCTGACACATTCTATATTAAATTACAATATTTTAGGGCAGACTACCCTTAGACTTGACCCATTACAATTCGCACTCTACGCACTTTGCGGAGCCTTTACAATACCAATACCCAAAACTGTGGGCTTTGAGCCCCAAAACCATTATGCGGAGGATCTGTTACCCAACAGGCCCACAACATAATCATCGTGACTCATCCTGAGTCCCTCGTCGATGCAGTGAGACGCGTTGCCAAGGCTTCGCAGTCCACCATCCCTATGAGTGACGCACTATGTTCTGCTGCTCCATCCTTGCCTCCTGGAACACCTCTCCAAGCTCCTGCTCCATTGCCTCTACTAATTTGCTTAACCGATGATGCTCATTCTACTCTGCTTAGTTAACACAAAGCAACCCTCATAGGAATTTAGCTCTAGCTGAGATGCCAAATGCATGAACTCTTTGTGCAAGAGTAGCAAGCTTGCGATATTTGGTCCAATATACTCATTGTCTGTTGAAGCTTGTGTTTCATTTTTGCAAGAGAGATTTTGTTGTCCGCGAGGTCCCAATATTCAAGTTTCGTTGTGGGCATGCGGCGTAGCAATGCACCTATCAACAAAATTCTGTCCTTTATCCCAAGATGCACCATCTTTCCCTTATCTTTCATAGATCGCTTACCAAACCACAAGTTTTGCGGCGACATCTAGACCAGTCCTACTATCTGTCTGGGGATTTTTGGCACTTTTCCCACCACTGACATTGGATTAAGAATTTCAGCCTTGGCGGTGGACATTACGCTGTCCTAAAGGTCCTGCGGCTCTGTTAGCAATGTGGTAACCACGGGGCTTACTCTCGAGTCGTCAAAGTTCAACGAGTTCATACCTATTAGATAGCATAATAACTTAAGTCTCAAGATGCCACAATTTGTTCAATGGATGACTAGCTCTAATTTATAGACCTGATGAAATTCAAATTCGACCATTCCCCCCTTTTATGGCTCATTAATGCAATATTGGAAGTAGATCATTGCAAATCCAGTGTTGACTTCATGTCTTAATTGCCTGTCGTCTGCTCCTTGTTTCATTAAATTGACCATTTTGCCATGAACAGTGTCCTCAACGACCACTTTCCAACCTGTCCACGTAGCGGCGCAACCCCTTACGCGCGACCGTGATTCCTGCGCTAGACTCACCCTATGCAGAACCCTATTTTTGTGCAGCTTTCCTGTAAACTTGTTTAGAGTCCCGTGCCTTCTTTCAACTGCTTGGAGTGCTGAGACTATCTCCTCTTCGGCTAGTCAGGTGGTCACACCCCCTTGGTGCACTGCTAGCGCGTCCTAGCAAACATCTCGTGACATGGTTTCTGTTGTCACCGCTATGCGCATTGTAGGATGCAGCACACTCTCCTGATTTCCCTTGAGAGTAAGGTGCGGCCTTAACCACGATATTAGACCAATTACCTTGTGGTAATGTTCCTCTAGTTCATCCTTAGGTTTGTGCGTATCTAGCTGCAACTTTCCAGGTTTTTCGTTTAGAAAGTCCTCCTTTAGTTATTTTTCCAGCTGTTTAATCTCCCCATCCATCATCATATTCTACATTTTGAGTAGTACCCTGTCTTTTTCAATTCGCGAAGTTGCGCATTCCCTTGCCGAATGGCTTCCTAAATCCTTTCATACTCCTCTTCCCATGGTTGTATGAGTGCTTTAGTCCAGACTTCATGCGTTGTTCTCTTCTCCGATATTAAAACATCCACGGCGTTCTGTGAAGGTGCTTCAAGGACCTCAATTCTTGTACCATTCTGCACCCTCGACTTCGCGGCCATGTTTTTGCATAGCACCGTATATGCCCATCTGACCTATGGGATACGCAGATCCTCTTTTTTACATTATATCCTTTGACCTTTATTTGAGACTTCGCATACCATGGCAAACATTCCCCCCTTCGCACTTGGTAGTGTGATCCGTTGTTGCATCTTGTTAGGTCTTGTGCTTGTAACATTGTCACGCGCCACAGCAGTCCATTCTAGTATGGTACCTTCGACTTGGTCTAGGGATTCATCCAATCTTGATACCCCCTCATCAGTTAGCATTTCCCTTGCTTCGGTCATCACACGCTGTAGTGATCGAATCATCAGGTTGCAATTCAGCATGGTTACTTCATGCAACTGGTTCTATTAGCGTTCTATTTCTTCATCTGAGTATGAAGTATAGGAACTATCACGCTCCCATGATATTCTCCCATCTTCAGTTGGGTTCACCTGATCTTGGTCTTGTGTCATTATTTGGTAAGTGAAATCCATCTCATCGTCATTGTCATCCTCGCGCACAGGTTCAGTGTAGCATGCTCCTTCAGCTAGATCCAGTGGAACTACTAAGTGTAGGGACTTTTTCTCGAAAATCATTTTTCACTTCTTCAAGTTGATGACTCCATTCATATCCATGGCCCAGTCTATCCCTAACAACGCAGGGTAAGGGTTACTGTCATCTACAATCTCTATTACCTCGAAGTCCGTCTACGTGCTCGCACCTTCAATATCCACTGTCACCCCTTTTAATCTTCCCATGGGAAAGATATTTTGTTGGTTTGCCATCTGTAATTGAATAGGAGACCACTGTAATGTGGGCCTACCCATGTGTTCCCATGTCTGTTTCGGTAACACATTTGTGTTTGAACACAAGTCTAAGATTACGTGATCCATTTCATACTCACCAATATGCACCATCAATCTCATTTCCCTCCCAATGCGCAGTTCATGCTTTCCTAATTTGTGGACTATGCGCGGTTCACCCGATCCTACGCATCTAGCAATCAACTCTTGTAGTCCTTTAACTACCTTATTGTCGCACAGCAATTTCATACATGTCTCTAAAAAGGTAGTTAGCATAGAAGGATCCAGGCCTATCTCTGGTTGATCCATACTACCTAAAGTAGAGACCTCCGCGAAGCTCTTCTTAGCTTCCATAAACGTTTCCTTTGTGCGTTCCAAGTCAAACTCAAGTTCATTTGTAGGAGCCTTACATGCCCAGGTATCCTCTTCAAGCTGCTTCCCATATCTTCCCCCATGGTTACGCCACTTCTAAGCATCATGTTCACGTTGGGGTCTTCTTCACGCAGTTCAAACCTCATCATTTGGATATTTTTCCTCGGAGTAGGCTGTAACACCCCTTTTTCTTGCATTTGTATGATCATCGTTGGACAATCTACCATTTCATGATCAAGCTATTCACAATACGGGAAAGATATTCTCGTTGGGTTGCTACAATCACGAGTGTAGTGCCTGGGCCCTCTGCAATTGTAACAAATTAGCTATCTATGACCCCTTCCAAGCCCCATTCTTTCTCATCCTCGACCTCGCCCTTGAAATCCACCACGCGCTATTATTGTGGCTGGATTGAAGCCTCGCATTTCTATCTACATTCGATAAGCTAGGGTCCTATCCATCCTTAGCTCATAGCTCCAACATGTCCGCTCATCGTGACCCACTGATCTACAGAAATTACAGTACAGTTGTTGCGAAGTCTAGGTATACTTCTGCAACAGGTGACAGTTGTCTGTTTCGTGCTTTCCTCCCACCTGACAAATCGCACACCAGAGCGTGGGTGCCACACTTGGGGCCACTTGAGCCTCTGATCTCAACAGAATTGATCCCCCTCCTGCCAAATAGTTCACGAATATCGGGCAATGATCCTTATCATGGCCTTGGCCTTTACATTTTATACACCACACTTCTTCACGCGCCTCCCTCCAGGGCATCCTATCCTACTTCAAACTCTCCATCTCCAAGCATAGGTTTTGTAGCTATGCATGGATTTGTTGGACTCCCAACCCCAGATCTTATATCGGTGTTTCATGCAACCTCATCACCATTTCCAATGCTTCTACCTGGGTTGAGATCTTCTATTGCAACAGTGTCATCCTCAGGTGTGGTGTCAAAGACGCCACAAACCACGTGCGGTGTTGCACATCTGTTAGTGTCATATTGGACTTGCGGATTATACTTTTTAGCCTTTGATCCAGGTCCTAGGGGGTTTCACCTGGAAGAATCACAATCTCCTTAAATCCGATGATCAACTGTGTCTCTAATTTTGGCCGGCTAAACTCTTTGTTCAATGTTATCTGGATCTTCGCTATTCTAGCATTCGGGTGATCATTCAAGTGCTCGATATACCATGTTAGTGCACAATCCTACAACGCACTTACCAATGTGGCCTTCTTAATGTTGTCATCCGTAACCCCATGTGCTTCCCACACCGCTCGTACTATGAACCAAAACTGATCTAGGTCTTCATTCCCTACTCCTCTGAATACGGGTAGCTTGATCGCGCTTGCCATGCTGGACTGTGGGTTTGGCGAAGGTGGGGTGGTTGAAGAAGGAGGTGAAGTAGGTGAAGTGGGGGATGGCATAAGTGGAGGTGACAACTATGGAATGTGCTACCTTATCAAACTGACCGCAGTCCTTAAAGAAACCCAAGCACGCTCTTCCTCGCTTGCTCGCAGAGGTGAAATTAAAGGATCATTTCCTAACCCTTCGATATCTTTATAGACCTTTCCACTCCGTGTCGTTCCACTCATTAATGTATTCTCATCACCCATTTTTCACATAACAGCATCTTAATCCAGGTATTCAAAGATTTGATGTACTTACCTCGCAGTCCCTTGAGAAAACATCTTTCTGCTTCGTTGTAACTTACAGTCATGTTTATCACAAATTCAATGATAAACCCTCCTATTATCTGATCAAGCCAATGGTCTACAGCCCACGCGATCTTATATTTAGATGCCTCTAGTTTGTGCACCAACTCTAGATTCAACACTATTGGTTTATTGAGCTTGCACCTTCCCTGGCTATCAACTAGCCTCGCAATCCAATCATATAGTTCTGACGAGAAGGTTGCGAACAAGATCTCATGGATTTCCGTGTATATGTAGTGACCCAGCCACATCTTCTCGGATATATGCGGGGATCTGTTTTCTTGTATCACGAACTCGTGAAGCTTCTGATCCAACCAATCTTCAAATTCCTTCTTTGTAGGGTTCCAGTGTTCCGACATCAGATATCCCTCAGGCAGATCTCGGTCTTGGCAACAGAACCATTTGTTGGCTCATTAGGGCCTAACCAAGGTTCAGAAGTGTTTTAGCCGAACTAATCTCGATACTACTGACCCTTTTGGCAACAGTCTGCGGAACGCAGATGGAGGTCTCACCCAAGGTATTATGGGAGGGTGATGGAACCAGGTTTCTGCACCCTAGGGATGTCTAGATGAGGTCTGGAAGGTGCACCAACCGATCCTACGCACTGTGTGACTTCCATGCAGCCATTTGTTTTGTGCAAATACCTAGGATGACAAGCTCAAATGTTCTTTACCCTTTCTATGCTTAGTGTTATTATAGACCTTGAATTAAATTAAGTAGGTCCAATGCTTTCAGTTACCATTTAACATAAACAGATGTTCACGTAATCATAAAGAATAACAAAAGCATAAACTGAAGTATAGAAATAGATACGCAATATTCCAAAACCAAATTATCTTTATTAAAGCTTTTTCTAGCTACAATCCACTTCTTACCCTACGCACATAGCTGCATACTCTACTAGGCCTCCATGCACACAGCTGCAGAGCCTCTATCTCCTATTACAACCCAAAACTTGGACTTACAGACTCATATCTAATACCGCATTTAGACACCCATATTAATTCTTACATTACAAAAATCTACCTTTTACACTTAGAGCCTTGCTCTTATTTATACATTCCCATGGTCCGCAAACCATGGGTAGGCTGACACATTCTAGACTAAATTACAATATTTTAGGGCGGACTACCCTTAGACTTGACCCATTATAATTTTTGCTCTGCGCACTTCATGGAGTCTTTACAATAACAATACCAAAAACTATGGGCTTTGAGCCCCAAAACCTTTACATGAGGGATCCGTTGCCCAACACAATGTGAATGGTGAGGAAAATAGGATTTGAGTAGGAAGAGGAAGAGGAGGATGTGGAGATAGGAATAGAGGAGGGGTTAGAGGTATAAGAAATCAAGATCCAGAGGCATTTCTCTTTGAATTTGGAAAATCTTTAATATAAATTTTTCTAGGAAAAACTTTGAATGTTAATGAAAACTTGGAGGAATTACAAAAGAATTGATTGGTAGAAGTCTTACATAAACATTCTTTTGCTTATGCATGGGAATACATTGATATGAGAGGAATTGACCCCAAAACTTGCATACATAATATCTACATCAAACAAAGTGCAAGACCAGTTAGATAACCACAACAAAGAATGAGCCCAAATCTAAAAGAAATTGTTAAGGAGGAATTGCAAAAACTGATAAATGTAAATTTCATCTATCTGATATTAGATAGTCGATGGGTTTCACCCCTATTTATGTTCCAAAGAAAAATGGAAAATGGAGAGTATGCATCGATTACAGGGAATTGAATAAAGCAACATTAAAAGACCACTTTCCACTACCTTTTATAGATCAAGTCTTGGATGCATTAGCAGGGAAAAGTATTTTTCATTTTTGGATGGTTTTAGTGGATATAACTAGACTTAGGTAGCACTTGAAGATCAAGATAAAACCACAATCACATATCCATGGGGAACTTATGCTTACCAAGTACTTCCCTTTGGATTATGAAATTCTCCAGCAACATTCCAAAGAGAAGTCCTCAGAATTTTCTCTGATCTTATTCATGATTGTGTGGAAGTGTACATGGATGATTTCACAGTTTATGGAGATTCTTTTAATGAAGCACTTGAAAATTTAGAAAAAAGTTCAATAATATGTAAAGGAAAAAAATTCTCGTTAAGTCATGATAAATGTTTCATGATGTTTAATGAAGGAATTGTTTTAGGCCACCATATTTCAAGAGATGGAATTAAGGTAGACTCATCTAAAGTCGAGGTCATTTCTAAATTATCAATGCCAAACTATCAATGAGATGTTAGGAGTTTTCTTGGTTTTACTAGATATTATAGAAGATTTATAGAAAACTTCACAAAAATTGCATCTCCACTTTTTAAACTACTTACCAACGACTGTGAATTTAATTGGAACTTTGATTGTGAAGCTGCCTTTGAAACTTTGAAAAAGAGAATTTCTAAAGCACCTATGTTAAAAGGACCTAATTGGAACTTTCCTTTCCATATATCAACTGATGCTTCAGACACAGACTTGGGAGCTGTGTTAGGGAAAAAAGACCTTAATCCTTATGGAATCTATTATACTAATATAAGTTTAACTCCTAAAGAGCTAAATTATATTGTAACCGAGAAGGAGTTTTTAGTCATAGTTCATGCCATTAACAAATTTAGACATTATATAGCTGGCTATGAAAATTTCATTCACATAGACAATTCTGCCATTAGATACCTAATAAATAAATCAATCACTAATGGAATAATAACCAGATGGCTCTTATTGTTATAAGAATTCAACATCACCATTCTAGACAGACCTAGAAAATAGAACACAATTGTTGACTTTTTATTTAGAATTCAGAATGATAATAATGATAAACCTGTAGAGGATAAATTTCCTGATAAATATCTTTTTGTATTATTTACTAAATCACCTTGGTATGCAGATATTGCTAATTATTTAGCTACAGGGAAAATTCCATTTCATTTGTCTCCTAGAGAAAAGAGGAGGATAGTTCACAATAGCACATCTTATTCATGGATAAACAAAGAGTTATACAAAACAGGACCAGATCTCATCATCAAAAGATGTGTTCGAGAGGATGAAATACCAGAAACACTTAAATCTTTTCATGATGAACCATGTGGAGGACATTTTTCTGACAAAATAACTGCTTATAAAGTCTTAATTTTAGGATATTATTAGCCTTCCATTTTCAGGGATACCAAGGAATATGTTAAAAGATGTGATAGTTGTTAGAGAATGGGAAAACTCACTCTTTCAAATGAAAATCCATTACAACCACAGGTACTCACTGAACCATTTGAAAAATGGGCACTAGATTTTGTTGGTCCAATCAGCCCACCTTCAAAGAAAAAAAGGTATATTCTGGTGTGTACTTATTATGTCACTAAATGGGTAGAAGCTAAAGCACTTCCTTTTGCTACTGAAAATGTTGTAGTTTCATTTCTTTTTCAGGATATTTTCACTCGTTTTGGTGTTCTAAGAGAAATTGTAACAGATCAAGGAACACATTTTACATCCAGATTAGTGCAGAAGCTTGTGGAGCAGTACCAAATCAAACATAAAAAATCCACTCCATACCATCCACAAGCCAATGGAAAAGTTGAGTCTACAAATAAGGTGATTGAAGCAATCCTTACTAAGACTGTACACTTACACATAAAGGAATGGGCAAAAAAGCTCATAGAAGCTTTGTGGGCTTATAGAACTATGATGAGCCTCATAAATGGGTAATTATATGGGCTCATTTTACCTCCTAACCTAGTCAAATCAACCATTATCTTAGCTTATTGTATAATTTTTTGATTATATTTATGCTTATAGGGTGAGTTGAGTTAGTTATTATGCCATGTGGTCTAACATGTATTTAATGCAGATTATTGATGGATTTCGAGGTCAAAGCCAAGGATCTAGTGGTAAAACTGTAGCAATAACTTGAAGTAGAAAGAGGAGAGGACTTATAGGAGGGAATCCCCCTCATTTATTGCTCCTCACTTCGAATTCCCCTTCAATCAGCTTGGAGTACAAGCAGCCGAATCATGCACTAGAAGGCAACCGAGCAAGTGGAAGACAATTGACAGTTATCTCGAGTTTTGGGAGCCAAGCCTCTCTGATTTTAAGGAAGTTGTTCGTAGCTTTAGATGTATAAGTAGAGAGGCCTAGGGCCTCACTAGGGTCAACCTTTTTGCTTGTGTAAACTCTGCTCAAATTTCGAGCTTACTATTTTATGTCAATTTTATGTAATCTTGCTATTTTTTTATAATGAAGATGGAATCCTTTTTGAGCTAGCACTGAGTTACCTCAGAGGGCTAAAGCTCTTGGGTTAGGTCCCAATCCAAGCAGCCAATCTTCTCTTTACTTGTATTTGTATGCTTTACTTCAGTTTGTAGATTAGTTTGTTGTTAGATGTATTTCTCTTATAGTTAAGAATAGGTTGCTTTTGATGATTTAGTAGCTTACTTCCATTTGTGCTTTCTGTATCACTTTAATCAGTGATTATTCAAAAGGATAGAAACAGTGCCTTGGCCTCTCTTCCTCTCTTTGGGACCATGATTTGAGGCAAAGACTCTCTTGCGGCCCCAAAAAACATAGATTTTCCTCATTCCTAGGACTTCTAGTGTTTGCAGCTCTCTAGTAGGTTGATAGTCCAGTTTTTCTTTGCTTTAGATCTTCTTTATCATGTTCACTTCCTGATTTTCAATAGTCCTTTTGCATGCTTTCCTTTCTTAGAGCATTTCCTTCTATAAATCATAGTTTAGGCCATTTTAATGCAAAACTTTGTTTTTCCTAGGATGCACTCATTTCATTGGTTTCTTGATTTTCTTGGTTGACTGTCAGTTTCTATGCAACATATCTCTTCCAACAGTAGGCCAACTTACTAGCAATCACACCCTCCATCTGATCCATGCCCTATAGGTCTCCCAAACCTCACCTCAATTCTGCCCTAGTTTCCTTCATTTTTCATAGAACTTCTTCCTCTCTCCTTGAGCAAACCCAATCATCTTTCTCTCTCCTGGTGATTCATGGTAGACCTTAGGCACCCTAACACCTCATTCCAGCCTTCATCCACCTTTTCCACCCACTCTCACACTCTCAAAACAGCAAAAATTTCTCTTGGCCTCCTCTTGTAGGCCTCGTGTAGTTTCCCTATTTTCCTCATGTGGTTTTCCTATGTCCTCCTGTAGTTTTTCCTGTAGGCTTTATTTTGAAGGCCGAGTGTGTGAAAAGCCTCCATAAGGCTACCTAAGACCTCCTAGGACCCATCCACACCATCCTACATCCTCCCAAGCTCCAAAACTACATTCTAACGCCACACGTTTGTTGCCACACTCACACACAATAAATTAGATGCATGTTAAATTCACATAAAAATACAAAAATATGTTTTTTTTCTTATTTAATTCTAGAAATAGCATGGTTAGATGTTTTTTACTTCTTTGAGTAGGTAATGGCATTTATTTCATGGTTTTCATAGTGTTTTTGGCAAAAGTAGAATTAGTTTGTTAATTAGGGTTTACTAGGTTTTGCTTTACATTCCAGTCTTTCTCCTTTCTGCAGTTAGAATAGCATCTATAAATTAATCTTTCTTTCCTTTCATCACACATTGAGTTTTTTATCACTCATATTTTCCTTGAAGTTGTTAGAAGAAGGAAAGGGGTCTGAGGTAACCACAAACCAACTTTTAAGTACAGAATCTAGCCAATCTATACTCAGAGAGGGCTCTCTCTTTATGTTTTAGCTTTGTTTTATGGGATATTAGGCTAGTTATGAAAGCTTGGAGGTTTTGATTTTTCTTAGTGGTGGAATTCGGGAGCAGGCGGATAGAACAAATTATTTTAGGCCATTGGGCTATGGAGTCAACTGAATGCTAGCTTGACTGGATCAGGTTGATCTAACAAAGGAAAGCTTCATAGGGCAAGATAGCTAAACAAAAGACAAATGATAGCTTGAAATGGGTGAAATGGTTTTGAACAAGGATGAAGGGCAATGAAGAATCCTTCAACAAGGTCCAAGATGATGAAAAATGGGTGTTCATTAACAAAAAGCAATTCAGTATTCTTTGTTAAATGATCATAGTGATAAACTATGAAAGCAGGGAGCAATTAAGAATTCCCTACTTATAATAGCTTAGAAGAAAACATTAAGAAAATAAACGATTTTAAAGACAAAATGCAATAAAGCTCTTTTTGAAATATAACTTTTCATTTTCATTTACATATGAAACACATATGAATATTTATTAAAACCTGAAAAACTATAAAACATAAGATAGAGAATACTTATTTGTTTCTCGTTTGACACGGGTATCTTGTAAAAGTCCTTTGCTTTATTACTTTGTCCAACTAGCCATACAAAAGTTGTTCAACAACACTTCAATTGCAAAAGTAAATTGTCTACGGAAATGTCAAAGAATCCACCCTCAATACTTCCAATGAGGAAGTATTTATACAAAATTTACATCAAAATATCTCCTAACTAAGACAGATACATTGAGGCTCTATGGTCGACTCACTCTTCCTTGACTATAGTGTTTTATTCAATTCCTTCTTTGTCTCTTTTAATTTATCACTTAGCTTAAAGACTAGGTCCATAAGTTGTTCTTCATTCTTTTTCTCAATCACTTCAGCAATTTGAGGGTGCATAAGTGGTGGCAATTTCAACTGATTTCTCAGTGCAACTATATCTTCATTCTTTTTATTTATTAGGCTCTCTGTAGCCTTGATATCCTTTGGGTTATGGCCCAACTCAATAATCAATTCTACCAATGATTTGATCCTGTTGTCTTTTGCCTGTGAGGAGGCCTTTTCTAGTTGCAATTGGGCAGTAGTGTTCCTTAGTGAATTTTGCAACCTATGTGCCATCATTCCCTTGCTAGTCAATGTAGAATAGACCATCTCCCCTATTTGTTTATGCAATTCTATCTGATCTATGGGGTGGATGTCTTTAGCTAAGACCTCATTATCAATCTTGTAGAAGTTTGCCAATGACTTGGGCTACTGTATTGTGGGCTTTAGGAAGCTCATTTGCATTTTTCCTGCTTTGATATCATAAGATGATATCAATTTAGTTTTATTTATTGGGGCCATCTTCAAGTATTGAGCATAGGCTTGGGACTTCAACTGCTCATTCTTGGTCTTTGTTTCCTTGAACTTTCCTTTTATGTCTATGATCTTCTCAGATCAAGATTTGAAAGATGAAACTTCTACACTCTGTTGTCTTTCAAGCTCTTGTCTTTGTGAGTTGGAAGGTGTCCCACCTGTTGGAAATGTATGTAACCTGTCTCCACCTTATTTTCTCAAACTCCCTGTTGTTTCCTTAAAGAATTCTTCCTCTGAATATGGATTTAGCATGTGCCTCTTAGCACAAGGCTGGTCTGGAGGACCACTGGCAGGGGTTGCTACTTCCCTCTCTCTTTTCAAGTTCTTTTCCTCATTCAGAGGAGTCTACACAGCTTGGGGATTTCCCATATTAACCTGAGCTGGATGAGGCTATGGTGGAGCTTGTTCTTCAGAGATTTCACGTTGATCTTAGATCTTTGGTTGTTCTGATGTTTGAGTACTTGTTCCTTGGTTTTGTTCCTGTGGTGGTTCTGCTGGGGGAGCACTAGTTTCCTATGTATGCCTTTGAGAAGTCTCTGCTGTAGAGGCACTAGGCTCTGATGTTGGAATTTGAGAAGATTCAGCTACCACCTATGGAAAAGAGTCTAGGTCAAGTCTCTTTTCCAAGTCTTTCATTACATTCTCAACTTCAACCTAATCACTATCCATTTCAACTAGAGTTCCTTCCTTCCATTCATCCATATTTGCATACTATTCTATCTCAGGGACTCTGTGATGGATATAGGGTGACAGTTTATGTTTCATTCTCCTATCACAAATGAAACCTTGTGGGTCATATCTCCAAGAAACGCTTTTCTTGAGTTTCATTGTTGTTTCTATGATTTCTTTTGCTCTTTTCCTTGCTTCTCTATTTTTGCATACAAATGGTCCTAAATGGTCTTTAATCCTTAATTGGGATTTTTTCTTTGCCTTGGTGAAATGAATTTGGTCAGAGTTTAACATTTTCTTGTAATATTCCAAGGCAAACAATCTCATGGGGACAAACTTAGGCATCTTGAAAGGAGGGAGCTCACAACCATAGGTTCAGATCTCAGTGTGATTCTGGTACAAGTACCAATCACCTATCTTGTACTTCTTTGATAATTGCAAAATTTTCTTGATCTCATCACGAATCCTAGGAGGAGGATTTCCATTCAGCATGGTGGTCACAAGGTGGACAAACTGGTCTATGAATTCATTGTATGAATAGGGACAAGCATATGAGTAGTGGAAGATGGAAGTCCATAAAATAACTGATATGGGATTACCTCTAGTATCAAGCTTATCCACCGAGAATGGGAACTTGTGAGACTGATAGTAAAGGAAAAGGTGATATATGAATGTAGAATACTTGAATACCTTTTAACTTTCCAGTCTCATGAACTGGTCATGGATTTTCTCAACAATGAAAGCAGCATAGTTGTATTTGACAACAGGAGGCTGACCAAGGGTAAAATGGACATGAAAACTAGGGTCAATTCATCAACAAAATCATTGGTATTGAAACCCATTATAGCAGCAAACATATTAAAAATGTTTTTTCCTATCTCAGTGAAAAATCATGTTAGATGGGGAGGATAATTTTTGGGTATGTGATCCTTGTCTATGAAAGTATGGCAAAGGCAGTTGAGTTTAGAACCTAGACATTTTGGTGGACTTTTCAAGAAAATATCCAAGGGAAATGGGGGTGAGGTTTTGACTGGCCTGAAACTATAGCATTTCATTGATTGAGTCTACAGTGATTGTGAAGAGAATAGTTTGACTGGGGGGACATTATTGCTCTGAGGGTGGGATTATAATTGGCTTGACATTGATGGATAATGCCAAGGAAAATGTGCACATAAGGGAGTATATACCTTGGGAGATTTGATTCCCAAAGTCCTATGGTATCAAAGCCATTCTATTAAGAAACCAACTCAAGAAAATATAGAAAAGATAGATCAACACCTTAAAATTTAGCCTCTTCGAAGGGGCAACCTCCTTTACATTACATAAATGAACAATTCTTCGATGATTCAAATGACAAAACCTCTTTTCTATATATAGGAGTCTAAGGAGTCACAATATAACCCAGCCGACCTAACAATAATAATATAAAGCCACAAAAATAACAATAGAGAGATTCTATGGGGCACAGTAATAACAATATGGGGGCAATAGGGGCACAACAATATTAATAAGGGGTACAACTACCATAGTAATGGGGTAATCACTAGTATTATAGGACCCAACATGCCCCTCTCCTTCAAAAAAAGTGTTGTCCTCAACGCTTGAGTAGTTCTGGATACTTCT
>APFE031568692.1:390816-415510 GCA_000404065.3 Pinus taeda
AAAACCAACCCCCCTAGAAGCTTAAGGCTTTCTAGTGACAAACAAGACAATTAAGAACAATCCTTCTCTAAACATGCATTTACCATACAAGAAATCAAGTGTTTAGATCTTACCTGTAGTCCAACGCTGTTGTAGTAGTCCAGCCTCGTCGATCCGGATGAGCTCCTCCTTCACTTCGAAACCTGCATTCACTAACAATCAAACGATTAAATAGCACATGAATATCTCATAAAATAAAACATATTCAACATATAGACCAAGGAGTATATGAAACAATTCATTAATAACAAATTGTTGAGAAGAATGGACTTATTTGTATTAATAGGAAACAAAAGAAACCATTACAACCTGAGCCTTGGTGTTGTGCAGGTCCTTCCCAGGGTCCAGCAAGAGTTTTCCTTTACTTTGATAAGCTCACCCACTTCTAAATGAAACAAGAAAGGATGGGAATCTCTCCTCACAAGCTTCTACAAGGAAGTCTTAATTTCAATAGCATCTACCTTTAGGAATATTCAGCTTTCAACCTCCTCCCTTCTAGCCCAATGCCTGTATTTATAGTGCTCTAGAGGAAGTTAATCAGGTCCACCATCAATGGGATAAGCCCCTCTTTGGATGGGATAGCTCCCCTCTTGATGGGATAAGTTCCTTTTTCATATGGATACATGAACCATCTAGAGGCGCTCAATACACGTCGAACAAACTTCTAGAATGCTCTAGAAATGACCACAAGTAACTTTTTTAAGATGAAACTCACGCCTTTTGACCTTTACAGAGGTACGCACCCACCCCTTTACATACAGAGCGTACAAGTATGCAGGTATTGTGAACTTGGGTTGCGTACACGCAGGTAAGGCTGAGAGAAACTGCGTACCCAGAGATAAATAGATTTTTAAAGACTTTCTCTCTTTCTTGAAGTTTGACATGGAGAGCAGAGGTATAAGACTTGCCAAGGAGGATAGTATGACAGTTGATGGAGCCATACTAACTGAAAATAGTCATGGTGACAAATTTTAGTGTAACACTACCCTTTCACCATTAGTAAGAATTTCTTGTAGAAACATTGTTAAATCTATCTTCAAATCTGTCTTCAAATCTTCCATGCCTGTCTTCAAATATATCTTTAAATCATCCATCTTAGCTTCCACGTCAATCATCTTAGCTTTTACACCTTTCTTTAAACAGTCCATCTTAGCTTCTACGCCTTTCTTTAAACCATCCATCTTAGATTTTGTTCCTTTTTTTGCAAGTGACAGTTGTTGCACTTGATCTTGTAATTTTGATATATCATGTTGCATTTCTTCCTCTTCCTCATGAGTCATTCTAGAGCTTTCAGGTTCCTTACTAGGTGTTTGCATTTTCCTTCCTCAGGGCATCAGTTACCAATAATAATGCTCTACTATGCCCTTTGAATTTCTTCAAAATAAATTTCAAACCAATCTTAAGCAAAAATTTAAAAGAATCTACACACCGTTTTTCACTTTGTAGGAGCTAGATATTGCCTCTGATGTATCTCTAAACTTTCAGATCATCCAGTTCTGAAATTGTGACCTGCAGTAGTCCTCTGTGTCCTCTTTCCAATGCCACCAGTTTGATCCAAATTGGAATCTCCAAGGAAGTGTTATGTGAAATCTCCCATAGTGACCTGATTATAGACTAGTTCAATAGAGCGAATTTGTACGACATGCCACAAGTCACTATTTCGACCTTTAGCTCTGAAAAATATATACAAGAAACTACAGTCCATCCTCTTTCTGTACCTTCTTACAAAATTTCAATCCAATGCTCAAAGAAAAAGTTATGATGATTTTCCCCAGGTCACCTGTTTGGAATGTAATTCAGGAGTCTGCAAAAATACCAATTTCCTCAGATCATATCTCCGCAAATATAGCACGAAAAAATCTGAAATTTGGATCCGAGATTCAATGTGACTTCTTCTCAAATGGGTTTTTTTTTAGCTTCTGAAACATCATAGAAAAATTGTTATAGCGAAAATACCATGATGACTTGTTTGGAGCAGTGAAACCCTAGAATCCAAAGCTCTGATACCAAATGTTATGAAACCAGCTCAAGAAAAGATAGAAAAGCTAGATCAACGCCTTAAAATTTAGCCTCTTCGAGGGGGCAACCTCCTTTACATTACATAAATGAACAATTCTTCGATGATTCAAATGACAAAACCTCATTTCTATATATAGGAGTCTAAGGAGTCACAATATAACCCAGCCGACCTAACAATAATAATATAAAGCCACAAAAATAACAATAGAGGGATTCTATGCGGCACAGTAATAACAATATGGAGAAAATAGGGGCACAACAATATTAATAAGGGGTACAACTACAATAGTAATGGGGTAATCAATAGTATTATAGGGACCCAACACATTCATATAATTGTCTCGGCATTGACAAACTACTTTCAAGGAGTTATTATAAGTTTCAAGGTCTTTTATTTGAAAATATTTATCTGCTAAGGGCAGATAATCCAAATATCTATGAGTAGTGATAGGAGGTACATTGAGGGCCACAGGGGTTTCCATTTTTGGTTCTTGTGGATTTCAAAAATGGAAATGGGTTTTTGAGTAGAGTTGGTAAATTTTGCAACTGAATTACAATGAATTTTTGGGTTTTCAATGTAATTACAAAGGAAATTAAGTATTTATAGGGTTTCTACAAGGAAACTGGTAAATACCTATATTTGAGTGACTGGTAATGGAGTGCAGGTTTGCTGACTGCCAATGGTGGACTGGAGTGGTGTCAGACTGCAAATTTCAGGATGGTTGATGGTTGGACTACTTAGTCTCTTTAGCTTCCACACTAACCCATTTAGGATTAGGTGTCCAACATTCCCCCCCTTAATCCGAAGGGTTAATGTATGAGTCCAAGAAGAGAGTTGTAATACAAAATGTGCAAAAATGCATGGTAGCACTAGGCTGAATGTGCTCTCTGAAATGTTGGTAAAATAGGGCGGTGGTTTAAGGATGGCCACCAACACTGGAATGCTTAGTGTAGTTCCCGGAACTCTTCCAAAACTAGCAAGAAACTGAAGTTTTCTGCTAGAGGAAGTGATCCTATTGTTTTAAAGAGGGAAACGTTCAACCATAAAAGGGAGGTCTCACCCCACATAAAAGGTAAAACTTCAACCTGAAAAGGGAAGTCTCAACCTGTGATGGTTTGAGGATGACCAACAACTCTGGAATGCTTAATGCAATTCCTGGAACTCTTCCAAATCTAGCAAGAAGATGAAGTCTTCTGCTAGAGGAAGTGTCCTCAATTTTGTTCTCGGAACTCTTCCAAAGCTAGCAAGAAGCTGAAGTCTTCTGCTAGAGGAAGTGTCCCAGATTGCCCACTGAAGGCATGTTCACGGGAATCTTTGTCTCTGGCTACAACGTTGAAACTGGTGTGGCAGGTTGTGGCTCAGGCTCGCTTGATGTGGCTTTGAAGCTTGTAGATGACCATCATTTCCCCCCTGTCAGATACAAGGTGAGATGATGGAAAAAACTCAACTGCAAGACTGTTCAATATTCTGGAACAAGTTCTAACATGTGTTTGAAATATCTTCTTGGCTGTTGATGCCCATTGCCAAGAATCGATCCATCCTAGATGAATCTTTGTTCTTGCAGGACGTTTGTTTCTGAAGCATCTGTGTGAAGAATGACTAGTTTTATCTCAGTGCTTACATGGATGAAGATCAAAATAGTGATCTTTCAGATGGCCAACTCGGTCACAGTGTTGGCATTTCACATTCTGTTGCTGTTGTTGTTGCTATGAAAGAGGGGCAGAGTCTGGAACACCTGGAGCTGAAATGTCATAAGGAGCAGGTGAACTGTCATAAATGAAACCAGCACTCTGAAACTAAATGGGCTTGGCATAGTATGGAATATGAAAGGACAAGTCCTTGTCATATCCAAGACCAGTTATGTGCTTGTTGTGGACAAGCTGTTCCCAAGGTCTGATGATGGGCTTGGGAAGTGCAGACTGAGTTTCTACATCTGCATGTACAACTGCTGTATTATTAACTTGTTGCTGATGGGTGGTTGTCTCAATGTTCTGAACAAAAATAGGTTCAGAATGATGTCTATGTAGCTCTTCTTGCTGTAGCTGTGATTCAAGTTGAAAAAAATCAATCTTTTCCTGTGCATTTTGTAGACATGTCTGAATTTCTGAGAGAAAATCCTTGATGATTTTGACTGTATTATTCATAGTAGAGAGTATTAGATTGTCCACTAACTCTAATATTGCATTAATTGGAGCCATTTTTAATCCTCAAAAAATAGTGAAACAATGAGGAAAAGTGACGCAGGGTTAGGCCTGTAATACCCACGATCATTAATATCTAAAACATAGAAGAATGCATCCTAGCATTTACCGAAAAAACTTCAATCACTAGCCAATTCACACTTTCCCATTTCAACCTGCGGAAGCTTTCCAATATATGTTCAAAATCATTCAATATTATCAATCTCAATCCACTCACCTTCAGGCAAAAAAATACTCAAATTCTTCCTAAACCATGGGAATATTCACATGAGATTATACACATCATCCCAAACTTTCACCATACTTTCATGATTAACTCACATACTTTTATCATAACTTATTCCTATTTCATAGGGCTTTTATAAAACCCAAATCACAAATCTTAAAACATAACTTTATACAAAAATTCATTTCCAATCCATGAGTATAGACTTTCATACTCATCATTCAATTCATAGAACCAAATCATGCACTCAATTCAGTACATGGAAAGTATGAAAACCCAAACTTTGATGTGCACCCTTGCCCTTTTGAAATCACTTCATATCCAGTGTATGCATGAAGTAGTGCCAAAAGAAAAGCTGCTTCAACAGGTTGTATTTACCTGGCTGAAAGAAAAGTGCATCTCATCTGATATGGAAGATGCTTTTAGAGATGAGAATAAACAAGTAATAGGCTCTCTTGAAGGATTTATAAACAAGGGGGAGACATTTTCAAGAAATTCATCTCAATCTCAATGATTGCCAGAGGATTGATTGCCAGACACCACAGGAGGCAGCTTCAATATGTTGAACAAGCAACATCGTCTTTCAAGGAAAAGATGCGATAAGACATGGATCCTCTTTCTTACTATCATGCCAATTTGCACCCTAGGCATATATTTCCAGGGTCAGAAGATATCTTACTCTTTACGCCCCATTTGGGACACTCCGCCAAAGCCCTTTCATCATATCCCTCACTATGATGTTGAAAATGTCCCCATGGGGCATCTTTGTCACCTTCATGGCTAGCAGGTTCGACAGACTCCTCGGCAAGTTTATGATGCTATAATATTTAGTAATGAGTTGGATATTCTTGAAATCAGATGGCAGGAATTGCTTCCTTCAATAACATAGTTTATTATTCTGGAATCAAATACAACTTTTATAGGTTTGCCAAAGCCATTATATTTTGCTAACAATAGAAGGAGGTTTGAATTTGCCAAACACAAGGTTGTATATCGAATGCTTCCAGGCCAGCACCTCTTACCTCAAGAGAAACCTTTTGATCGAGAAAGAAAACATAGAGAAGCAATGAAAAGTCTAATAAGAGAAGTTGGTGTCTCTTATGGTGACCTGCTTATCATGTCCGATGTGGATGAGATTCCCAGTCAACAAACAATTAACCTCCTTAGGTGGTGCAACAATATACCATCAGTCATGCATCTGCAACTGAGGAATTATTTGTACTCTTTTGAGTTTCCAGATGACTATAACAGTTGGCGTGCATTAGTCCACATTTATCAACTTCATACAAGCTATAGTCAAACTGAAGGACGCATCAGTTTTTTTTGGTGCCCCAAATTGTAATCTTTGAGAAGGTACAATAACGAAATGTTTCTAGGCAAGCCATCTCGTTTCTAATTTTGGGCATTCAACAAGAGAGGTATAACAATTGAAACTGAAATTTCATCACTTTCAAACAGTCCTAGAAATCACCAGCATCTACAATTTCTGAATATTTAAACAATTAACAAGAAATGCATGGCATTGCCAATATCAAAGAATCTAAATAGTGTAAAGGAATATGGCTCCAAAGGAAGCATGTCAAGGAGCCGTAGCCACAGTTTTTTTTTTCGTAGCCATAGCCACACTCAGTCACCAAGTCGAAGCCCAAATGCCAGTCGAAGAGACCTTGGAAGGTGATTCAGAAGCTGAACGGTTTGTTTCAAACGAAATCACGAACAGTTACACAATTGTTTACAACATTGTCAAAAAAACTCTTCTCTAGGGCAACAACTGTATGATAGATATAAGGGCTGGTTACAAGAATACCTAGTGGGTGTCGTTTTGCCAGATCTCAGGAATAAGGATGGAGAGGTGATGTTGGAACAACTTGTCAAACGCTGATGCGAATTAATGAGCCTTTGATTTCTCCTAGCTGACTTCCATGCGCACCCATAAACCTTTTCTTGTTCCAAAATAGTTACTATTGATGTACCTTCAATAAGCTTGATCGAAAGGCAGCTCTGAATGCCATAAGAAAAACTATAAATCACTTATAATCTCTTCCATACTGGGAACTTACGCATCATATAATGGCGTAAAGCCGAGCTATGCATAGTGAAGAACTAGGGAGACTCTGAGAAATTTGAATTAATGCAAGAAATAGAATTTTGAGGAAAACAAGCGCGGAAGCGCAGCAGATTGAGAGCAACCTAGTTGCGAGCCGGCGGTGCCAAGTTTCGATCAGCGGTCAATAAGCTCGACCCTTTAAAAAATTTCCAACAGCCAGAGAGAAGAATACCACCTCTTCAAATTATCCAACTCCAAAATACCAATGACGAATGAGCACCTTTCCAGCAGATCGATTATTGTATTCAGAAGAACAGGCAGGTGCAGGTATCTAAACGCAGAGAATAATAAAGAATCACAGGTGAATAATAGACAGAGGGGCATTTTGTATGCAGAGAGCCGCTACAGGAGCAACGTTCATACCAGTCAGTGCGCAGTCTCAGGCGTTACCCAGATTATAGTGTAGAGGGAAGACCCTAATTATCACGGAGAGGGAAAATGTGTCAGGCTATAGAAATGCAGAGCATGGGCAGAATAGGCAGGTGTGCAGGTGCGTATTAGCCAGACATTTTGCAGCATGAAATAGGGATGCACACAATAATGAAAATTCTATCTACAGGAATGCAGAACTGACATGCATAGAGAGGCCACAAAACAAGTGGCTCAAATTGGAGCAGGACCAGTAATCGCCTGCTTTGATACCATGTTAAACACACATGGGGAGCGAGAGAGATATAAAAGATAAAACATGCAATTCAATTTTTATTAACACTTGATATACATTTATAGTAGAATGTGTGACTCTTGGGTTTCACATCCCAAGGTCTCTTGGACTACTTAGTCTCTTTAGCTTCCACACTAACCCATTTAGGATTAGGTGTCCAACAGGTTGCATGCATGGGTTTTCATAATAAGGATGGAAAATAGTTTAACTTTGTTTTTTATGTAAAGTCAAAGCTTTTGGCGGGTTTCATGACACAAACAGGTGGCATTAACGGAGGGGCGATCGGATGTTTTGTCATTAGCGGGAGGTGGTAAGCGGGTTTCATTGCACCACGTTTGGAGGGTAAGTGGTATTTGGGAGGGACTGCGCGATTCCATACGCTGCTTGACACGTAGCGTGGGTTTTGTTCACAAAACCACTCACCATCGCACACTAAAAGTCGATCATAGAAGCTTGTACGATATGTGCGATGTCCGTCAAATCTGCGGGATCCGATCGGATGGTGGTCGGGGAGATGAAGTGACTAGCGGGTACGGAGGGCGGGCCCAATATAAATTAAAAGAAATTAATCATATCGGGGTTAATTCGATTGGTTATAGAGTTATTAATTAGTCCAAATGACATAATTAATCCTCATTAAATGGTCTCGGGGTCAACTTCTTAATTAACTACAGATTAGTTAATTAATTCCATTTATTTATTTGTTTTATGGTTATATTTAACCAAGGGGCCGGATATATAGTGATTTGGGGTTTTGTATAGTAATATAATACAAGTGTGGGTATTTTTATTTTATTTGGGAATTATATAATAAAACATTAGTGGTTAATATGACCAAATGAATGAAAAAGTGCTAAGTCCAACTTTTTCTGAAAATATTTCATCACATAACATATTGACTTAGGCTAAAATGTATATAAGGGTTTTTATGAAGATTTATTTCAATTTCCCTAAGTAAAATAGGATTTTACCTAGGAAAAATTTTATCAGAGGAATGAGGATCTTATGGAGGGGGTAATGTTGATGAAATGGATTTAAGTACTTTAGGCATTTCCAATTATTGGGCTGAGGGTCCGGTCCCTCCAAAAGTCAGAGAAATGCTCTGAGCCCCTCTAACTTTGGCAATTACCTTTAGCACTTAGGGAATTAGTGAATATTTTAGGGGAATGAGTAGGGAAGTTAATTATTTTGACTTTGAATGTTGATGTGTCTTTCCATGGGATACATGCCTTTGCCTAGTACCCTACCATCATCTACTTACCCTACCTACTTTATCCTAGCATTTTCACTTCTTTGTTAGGGTGCACTTAGACTTGCAAACCCTTATCAACTTTCCTTTTATTTTACATAGTGATACCTATCTAAGTCTACACTTATTACATCCAAGGGCTCAGATTAAACTGTTGAGCTCCTTTTTCACTCTACCTATCTACTTATCTACCAATTTTACACTATTTGGTCAGATCTTTATTCTATATTTCTAAAACATGAAATTGAAAAAATGAAATAACCAAGTTTAAACTGTTTGGTTACCATGGATTGTGGCCTAGGTAACAAATTTCACACAATCTTTACTATACCTAAAAGTAAATAGTAATGGCATTTAGACTTGCACACTTTCCTGGTCTTTTATTTTTGTTAGGGTTCATTTTCTTTTCATTTTTTCGACCTTTTCTTTATTATTTTTACCCTTTTATTATTTTTCTAGGGTATACTCTCTTTACATTTTTTAATTTTTTAATTTTTTGATTTTTTACAAATGTGGAAAACCTTTGCAACAAGTAAAGGTATGAACATATTTCAGAACAAGATCAAGTCAATAATGACATATGACACCTATTGGTATAGAGGCATAACAGTGGCTCCACTTGGGGATGGCTTTTCCTGTTGGAAAGTCAAGAATAGTAGATCAGTGGCCTTTGAATGACTTTAACTGTGCTCTACAATCTTTCTTTTGCCTGTTGTTTTATGTATATGTATGACAGTAATACTTCTAAAGCTTAGGGCCTTCTCTTCGGGCTTCAACTCCAAAATCTTATTGTCCAATCAACACTAAACATTACAAAGGATGTAATATGTACAGCTCGGAACATGGTAATATCAGTAACTAGGATCAAAGTAATGCTTCAACATTTGACCATTGACTGGTCCTCCTTCAACTTCTGTACCATCTAACTCTTTGAGAAAATATACATTGTTTCCTCTGAAAGCATAGATGATGTATGGTCCTTTCCACAGGAAGTCAAACTTCCCATGTTTCCCCTTGTCCTCTCTTCTTGAATCCCATCTTAATACTTTATCTCCAAGGTAGAAGTCTTCTGCCTTGGTTCTTCTGTCAAATATCTTCTTGAGTTTCTCCTATAATACTTGGGATCTTTGGTACACCTCCTCCCTGGTTTGCTGCAAATTGATGGTCTAGTTTATCCTTCTTTGTATATCATTAGGTTCCACTTGAGCTTCTTAGAGTATTTTCATGATAGGAACCCCTAATGATGAAGGAAAAACAGCCTCCATACCATATACTAACTCAAACGGACTGGTTCCAATGGATTTTTTTGGTTGTAAGCCTATCTGCCCACAAATCATTGATCAATTTTTTGTTCCAAGTTTTCTTATTTTCTTCCAACAATTTTTTGATGATATTAATTAGACTCTTGTTGGAAGATTCTGCAAGTCCATTCCCTTGAGGGAAGTAGGCCATACAATGACCCAGTGTGATGTGATACTTGTTACAAAAACTAATCATTTTCTTTGATTTAAAAGCTGCAGCATTATCAGTAATGATTTTAGTGGGACAGCCAAATCTGCACAACATATTGGTCTCTAGGAAACCTATGATAACAGTGTCATTGGATTATCTGGAGGGAATGGCTTCTATCCATTTAGTAAAATAGTCAGTTGTAGTGAGTATCCATTTGTGTTGGCCAGAAGAGGGTCGATGAATTTCTCCAATGAAGTCGAGACCCCATTGTTGAAAAGGTTTCTCAGTGGAAATAGGTTTCAAGGGTAAAGGTAACAATTTTCTTTTACTTTCAAAGATTTGGCATTTATGGAAAGAAGTTACAAATTTCTTCACATCTGCAAACAAGGTTGACCAATAGAATCCAGCGCTTAGGATTTTATCAGCAGTTGACTTCCAATAGAGTTGTCCACCACAGTCCCCTGCATGAAATTCTTGAAGAGCCTTGTTAGCTTCATCTTTTAATAAACAATTTAACAAAATTCCTTCATGATTTTCCCAAAAAATAGTATTATCTAAGATGAAAAACTTAGAAGCTTTCATTTTCAAAAATCTATTCTTGGTTCTGGATAACCCTGGAGGAGCTTGTAGGTTTTTTAAAACATAAATTATATCAGCATACCAGGGTGAATCGGAAAAGGCTTGACTGATTTGTGGAGTTGCCATCCCTTGCTCGTTATCCAGCTCTACAATGAGGTTTATGTCTAGGGCTTGACAATTGGTTTCTGCCATGAGTTTGGCCAATCCCCGACCTTTTATGAGCTTGGTTAGTTTTATCTCTATATCATACTCTAAGATAGTAGCTATCCATTTTCCTCTTTTACCATCAACTCCATCCTGAGTTAGGATGTCTTTGACTACTGCATTAGGAACATAATCCATTACATGAGACTATAATATATAGACTCTAAAATCTTTAATAGATTTTACCAGTGCAAAAGGTTGTTTCTCCATTATTTTGTATTTTAATAATGCATCTCTGAGTGCTTTACTAGAAAAGGCTACAGGTTTTTCACATCCCTAATCATCCTTTTGTAGTAAAACTATAGCTATGGTGTGTTCTAATGCAAAATAAAAAATGATGAAGTCTCTATTAAACTATGGACTCGTGAGGACTGGTGTTCTGGTTAAGGCCATTTTTATTTCTTCAAATGATTGCTTGGTCTCTACTATCCATTTGATACTTGAATCATTTTTTCGCATGTTATTTAATGATCTAATGAGTTCAGCTAAGTTAGAAATAAATCTCCTTAAAAAATTTATCTTCCCTAGGAAAGCCTGAAGCTCTTTAATACTTCTTGGATGGGGTATCTGTAAAATAGCTTCAATCCTAGAAGTGTCAATTCAAATTCCATCCTTGGAAATGATGTGACCTAAAAGTTTACCTTCCTCCAGACTGAACAAGGACTTCTTTGGATTCAAAGAAATGCCATACTTTCTGCATTTTGAAAAGACTTGACTGAGATGGTCCAAGTGCTATTGATCTAATTTAGAAAAAAAAATAGATCATCTAGATATATAACAAGAAAATCATGAATTTCTTTGGCAAACGCAATGTTCATTGCTCTTTGGAAGGTTGCTCCTACATTTTTTAGTCCAAATGGCATTTTGATGTACATAAAAGTACCCCATGGTGTTGTAAAAGTAGTTTTCTCTTGGTCATTAGGATGGACCAAGATTTGGTTATATCCTGAAAACCCATCTAAAAGTGAAATTCTAGAAGAACCCGCTACCCTTTGCAAAATATGGTGCATTTTGAGTAAAGGATAGTTATCTTTAAGAGAGGCCTTGTTTAAATTTCTCAAGTCAACACATAATCTGATTTCCCCTATTTTTTTCTAGTAGGTACCAGGTTAGACACCTGTTCAGAAAATCTAATAGGGGCAATAATCCCTGCTGCATACATGCGTTTGATTTCTTTCTCAATTGATGGTAATAACACAGGGTTAATTCTTCTGAGTTTCTGTTTAAATGGCTTTTGATCTTCTTTTAAAGGGATGGTATGTTGAATGATAGAGGTGTCATATGACTTCAAATATTCATAACTCTAGGCAAAAACATTCTAGAATTCTCTCATAAGTTCAACATATTTTAACTTCTAATCAAGAGGCAAAGATTTTCACAATTTAATCAATTTAGAATCATCCTGTGTTCCTAGATTCTAATCCTCAATATCTACCTTTAATGGCTCCATTTTAGGTTTCTTGGGAATGTCATTAGAGTCAAACAAATCTTCCAAAGGAGTTAATCCCTTGGGTATATGATTATCCTTTAGATTGATAACCTTTGTTTCTTCTTCAATTATTTCGTATAGGTCAATTTGTTTTAGGTCTTGAATTTCTTTTTGTGTGAATTTTGTAGGATGAAGCATATTTATTGAATTCTCTTCCAAAATGTTAATTTCTACCTCATTTATTTGATTAGAACTAGAAATTGTATCAACATATATGTTAATGTTATAAAATTCTTCATCTAAAGTTAAAAAATTATTGATCTGCTTATCACTATCAAAAACCTGCCAGTTCTTAAGATTATCAGGGATGGCTGGTCTGTGCCTAATCTCAACAATATACTGATTATTAGGTTGGAAGGGTAACTTGCAGGTGTTGGAAAACATGGCCAGGCTATGGGCTTGCATGTTGGGTTTTATAGGAATAGTTGCAAGCTGGGTTTCCAAAAAAGTGTTGAGAATTTCTATGACTATTCCTCTATAATATCCTAGTTTAGGATCTTTGGTTAAGTAAGTTCCTTTAATCTGTTTAATTATTAGTTCTGAATCTCCTATGACAAACACCTTGATAGCTCCTAATCTTTTAACAAGTTTAAGACCTAACAAGAGAGCCTCATATTCTGCCATATTATTGGTGCATCTAAAATTTAATCTGTAGGCATGGCCTTCAGCATGATCATTTTCTAAATTATACACCCAAACTCTTGCTCTTGCTCCAAGTTTATTTATTGAGCCATCAAATTCTAAATGCCAAACGATTTCATGCTCATAATTTGTGTCTGGGGTAGTAGGAACTTCTTTAACCATGGCATCCGTGTCTTCATTTTCATCTGACATTTCTTTGTTATCTGATATTTCCTGAATATAAACAGTTGATTTTTCTTTTTTAATTTCTTTTGGTTCAGCTACTAAAACTTTAAGATTATCAATTCCTGGATCTATTTCAGCATTATAAAGAATAAATGAATCCATGTTAGAGTGTACTGAGTAGATGGGGAAATTTTGAGTTCTTTCCTGACTACTTACTATGTATTTCATCAATATTTCTCTGAATAGTTTCTTGGGTTGTCCGAAAACCGATATAGTGGCATATGACATATCCAGTTGAAGAGATCCCTGAAGCTTAGCACCCCAGGATCTGGACAATAGCATGCCATATTTGGGTGGTATATCTGCTACCACTATGTCCATTAAATTTTTTTGTAGGGTATTGAACCAATGAAACACACAAGTCTTTTATCAATCCTAGACATCTCACCTGACTGGAATCAAAAGAAAACAAATATTTGTATGGTCTAGTGATGTCTAGGTATATCTTTTCCATGACAAACTTGGCATGAGATTAAGAGAAGCACCAGAGTCAAACATGGCATTGTGAAGAATCTTATCATGTATGTTTAGGCTAACATAGAAGGGAAGAATTCCTCCTTCTAATGGTTTACCATTCACTTCTAGGCCAAAGATTAATTCAAGTTGATCATCAAAAAGATTAATTGAGTCATCAGTTCCTATAATTTTCACTGAGCTCTTGATTTGAGTTCGGTAGGCATCATGTTTAGCTAATTCAGATAAAGGGATAGAAATTTCTAGCTTTCCTAGTTCTGTTTCCAGATTAAAGGGTTTTTCTATTTGTGTTTTTTGATTTCGAGTAGCAGTATTTTCTCTTTTTTCTATGTTTTCTATGTCCTTTTCCTTTTCAGGATTAGAATCATGATTTGCTGATTCTCCTAGATCAACCTTTGGAGGTTCTTCTACAGATTCCTTGGAAGCAATGGAAGTGGAAGGTTGTTTATTATTTGGTTGATTATCAGAGATATCTTCAATTATGGGGTTAGAGGGGTTAGTGCTTGATCTAGAAAGAATTTGCAAAGGTTTAGTTACTGCCTTACCTTTTTTAGGCTGATTTGGAACCGTTTTCTTGTTTGTTTCAGGGACATCAATTCTCCTACTTCTTAGATTGTATTGCTTGTGCACCTCAAAGATGGCTGAGTCATATCCCTGTCCAAAGTCGAACGATTCTCTTGATTGGGTTTGGAACTATTTAAGTATGTGGGCCTCTTGATCATCTTGGGATAAGAAAAATTATCCTTCATCATCAAGCCCCATTAAATTAATTTGAGTATCTTCTTCTGGGCCTTCAGAGTGAGAAGCTTCTACATAGTCCTCCTGGAAAGGGGGTCTAATGTTTTGGTCAAGACCATTCTTTCGAGTGTTCTGGTTTTGATTTTTCCTGAAATTAGGATTTCTCCATGCATTAGTTGTTGGTTATCCCACAGAGATTTCCTTTCAATTGTCTCCACTTTGTCTCATAGTCTATCCATTCCTTTTGATTATGGCATCTATCTTTTGTTCAAAGGGTGAGCTTTCTTCTTTCAATGGTATCCTCCTTTCACTCCTGCCCTTGGCTCTTTTAGATAGCAGATTGGCTTCAACACTAACTGTTATGCTTTGCATATCTTCCAAAGTAGGGGGTTTCATTCTCTCAATTGGAAATCCATATCAGAATCAAATCCATCTAGGAATTTGATTAAGGCTAAACCAGGTGGGGGCCTAAGATCTAGAGGAATGGCATTATACACACTGTTAAATCTAGTGCCATAGTCCTGGATAGTTTCATGGGGTCATCTTTTTAAGTTTTCATATTTAGATAAAATTAGAAGGGGGTATTTCCTTTCCTCCCATTTGTTTAGGAATTGCTGATATAGAGTTCTCAAGTTATCTATACTATTGGGTGTTAAGGCTCTGAGCCAGGTTTTAACATCTCCAGTAAGGCTTTGTACAAAATCCTCATTTGAACATCAGAAGTGTCTATTTCATATATTTTGAAATAACCAGTCATTTTCCTAGTATGTTGTTGGGATGTATAGGTTCCAATGCCATCAAAGGATGTGATTTTACTCTGATAGTCAGCAGGCAACACAAGGGGAGCATATCTATTGGCCATGGTTCTTGGTTGAGTAGTAGTGTGAACAGGAGTAGGGGTAGCAAGAGGTGTTTGTGTTGAGGAGGAGGAACTAGAAGTAGTAGTAGGATGTTGGGTGGTAGTTGGTTGGGGGGGAGGTGAAGGGATGAAAGGAAGAGTGGAATGAACTTGAGATGAATGAGGGAATAATGATGAACTGGAAGAAGGTGAAGTGGTTTCAAAAAATTCAGGTATGCTTTCAGTAGTAAGGAATGACTGAGAAGAGTTCTGCAAGTATCAGTCAATTGATAAATTGGCTGTTTGGATTTCAAGCTCTCTTTCGAATACTGGATCTAGGACTGTGTCTAATAATTCACTATCAGATGAGGTCCTGAATAGAGAGATTTTGAACTATTCATCAAAAGGAATATCTTCTAAGAAACGAATCTTAACAGGGAAAGAATGTGATCTAAATGGAGGTCTGGGACTTAATGAACTTTCCTGCCTTCTAAGGATTCTTGGGATCATATTGGGGTTCTCAAACACAGGGGGAGGATTAGGATCAGGATTAGCCCTAGTGTATCGAGTCCTTTTTGAAGCTAGATTTCAAATTTTTATGAATTTTCTTATTTTTTAATGGATGCCAAGACAACTTCTAAGAATTCTTTAAGATGGCTATAGATTTAAAGCTTAAGTTTCTTAAAGATTTGTTTTGACTAAGGAATGTTCTGCCCCTAGTATGGTCGCCACAATGTTATCACTCAGATTTTCCTTGAAGTTGTTAAAAGAAGGAAAGGGGTCTGAGGTAACCACAAACCAACTTTTAAGTACATAATCTAGGCAATATGTACTCAGAGAGGGCTCTCTCTTTATGTTTTAGCTTTGTTTTATGGGATATTAGGCTAGTTATGAAAGCTTGGGGGTTTTTATTTTGCTTGGTGGTGGAATTCGGGAGCAGATGGATAAAACAAAGTATTTCAAGCCATTGGGCTATGGAGTCAAATGAATGTTAGTTTAACTGGATCAAGTTGATCTATCAAAATAAAACTTCATAAGGAAAGATAGCTAAACAAAAGACAAATAATAGCTTGAAATGGGTGAAATGGTTTTGAACCAGGATGAAGGGCAATTAAGAATCCTTCAACAAGGTCCAAGATGATGAAAAAGGGGTGTTCATTAACAAAAAGCAAATAAGTATTCTTAGTTAAATGATCACAGTGATAAACTATGAAAGCAGGGAGCAATTAAGAATTCCCTACTTATAATAGCTTAGAAGAAAACATTAAGAAAATAAATGATTTTAAAGATAGAATGCAATAAAGCTCTTTCTTCCCAGATCCGGGTCACGTCCTGGCCATCAATGCTATTCATGCAAATTAATAGCCCCAGGTACCGCCACTTGCTTTGCAGCATGGAGCCCCAGATTTCATTTGTTCGTGGGAAGAATGTTTTTATGACTGCAGGTTGGAGCAGGCCGGTGCCATTAATGCAGGTCGATGCCCGAAGCCGCCTATTGAGGGTTATATACATGGAATTCCCCTTCGTTTTTTCCACTTCCAGTGTTCAGGCTTCTGGTGCTCAGTTTTTTCTTCAGCTATGTTGTGAAGGTGAGAACGCGCCCGTTTTCAGAGGTGAGATTCAAGCCTGTTCGGGTTTGAATTTGCAACACCTCAATTTTACCTGCGTGCTGCACAGAGGAACTCGTTTGGTGGCTTGGGGTAAGTGGTTTATTAACTACAATATCAGTTATATCTGCTTTGCTTCTCAGTCTCAAGCCTCTTTTGTTTGTTCGTACGAGCCTCCGGTTCATTTGGGGCATTCTTCTAGGTTTAGGCTCTGTACTTTTGAGTTTTCTGTGTCTGTTGGTAATATGAAGCGTCCAGGGAAACGGACTCGTTCGGGTGACTGCCCTGGCAGTAGCAAGTGACCCTCAGTCCATCCTTGACCCAACCCTGTGATTTTGACCATCAACCTCTCTTCCTCTCCTGAGGACCCTCCTCCCAGCAATCCTCCTAGCAAGCCGACTCCTAACAGTGCCTTTCAATCCACCCATTTTAAATTCCAGAGCAACTTGAATAGGCCTTTGATTTCTGGCCATATTACCATTATCATGTCAGAAGAAGACAACCAGGTCACCCCTCTCTCCTGTATTGTTCCCAATTCCTCTCACAGCAGTGAGCGCTCCTCGGCCGAGGATTCTCTGGGTATCAAGAGGGAAACTAAACTTGTTCTGCAGGTCAATCTGCCCCCCATTATCCCTCCCCTGGTTGATTGTGATCAATTCGAAGTGGAGACTGATGCAAGAAACACTGATAAGGTGAAGGAAGGCAAGGTGATGGAAGGTAAGGAGCCCCTCAGTCAGGATGACGTGTGTCAGGATGCTGAGGATACACAGGGAGAAGCTGAGAAAAATGAATAACTTGCAGTGTGGTTTGCCTTTTTTGGTTCTTCAGTGGATGCTCCGGGAGCATTGCCCAGGCATTTTGGCCATGGCTCAGCTTGATAACATCAATCCCAGTTTTGGGTCTCTCATCGACGCGGCGTCTGTTCTTTACCTGGACCCGGGCTACCAGTTATGTTTCTCTGTTTTTCTTCTGTCTATCACTCTCTGTATGCTTGTAAAACTAATATAATTGGCTGTATGTCTCTGATTCTCCCCGGTTTTTACAGTAATGGGGAAGTTTTGTAATGTGAATGGCTTGTGGGCTCCTGCCCTTGCAGCCACTGACATATGTAAAAATATTTTGATTTCCAATTAATAGAATTAGATGTTACAGAGAAAAAAAAAATAAAGCTCTTTCTGAAATATAACTTTTCATTTATCATTCAGATATGAAACACATATGAATATTTATTAAAACTAGAAAAACTGTAAAACATAAGATATAGAATACTTATTTGTTTCTTGTTTGACACAGGTATCCTACAAAAGTCCTTCACTTTATTACTTTGTCCAACCAACCATACAAAATTTGTTCAACAACACTTCAATTCCAAAAGTAAATTGTCTACAGAAATGTGTAAGAATCCACCCTCAATACTTCAAATGAGGAAGTATTTATAAAAAATTTACATCAAAATATCTCCTAAATAAGAGAGAAACATTCTAGAAAAATTAAATATCTTTTACATGAATATAGAGACATATGGTCTTGAATGTAGAAACCGAATGTGAACTGATTGTTGCTATCCCTGTTTTTGTTGAAGGAGCTGGAGGCAGGTCCTATGAATGTGTATCTTGTTGTCTTTCTCATAATTCTGTGTTGGATGGTTGATTTTAATTTTTCACTAATACTCTTTTACCTATGACTGATACTTTTTACCTGTTGTTAAACACACATGGGCAACAATAGAATATGAAAGATAAAACATGAGAGTACAATTTTGTTAACAAATCATATACATTTATAGTACATGGTTTGACCGTTGGGTTTCACTCCCAAGGTCTCTTGGACTTCCTTTTGTCTATTTGGCTTCCACACTAACCCATTGAGGATTAGGTGTCCAACATTCCCCCCCTTAATCTGAAGGGTTATGTATGAGTCCAAGAAGAGAGCTGTAATAAAAAATGTGCAAAAATGCATGGCAGCACTAGGCTGAATGTGCTCTCTGAAATGTTGGTATAAAGGGTGGTAGTTTAAGGATGACCACCAACACTGGAATGCTTAGTGCTGTTCCCAGAACTCTTCCAAAATTAGCAAGAAGCTTAAGTCTTCTGCTAGAGGAAGTGCTCCTATTGTTTTGAAGAGGGAAACCTTCAACCATGAAAGGGAGGTCTCACCCTGAATAAAATGGAGAACTTCAACCTGAAAAGGGAAGTCTCAACCTGTGATGGCGTAAGGATGACCAATAACTCTGGAATGCTTAATGCAATTCCTGTAACTCTTCCAAAACTGGCAAGAAGCTGGAGTCTTCTGCTCGAGGAAGTGTTCTCAATTTTGTTCCTGGAATTCTTTTGAAACTAGCAAGAAGCTGAAGTCTTCCGCTAGAGGAAGTGTCCCAGATTACCAACTAAAGGCATGTTCACGGGCATCTTTGTCTTTGGCTACAACTCTGAAACTGGTGTGGCAGGTTGTGACTCAAGCTTGCTTGTTGTGACCTTGAAGCCTGTAGATGACCATCATTTCCCCCCCTGTCAGATACAAGGTGAGACGATGGAGAAAACTCAACTGCAAGAATTTTCAATACTATGGAACAAGTTCTGACATGCGACTGGAATATCTTCTTGGCTATTGATGCCCATTGCCAAGAAGCGATCCATCCAAGATGAATCTTTGTTCTTTCAAGATGTTTGTTTCTGAAGCATCTGTGTGACGAATGGTTGGTTTTATGACAGTTCTTACATGGATGAAGATCAAAATAGTGATCTTTCAGATGGTCAACTCAGTCACAGTGTTGACATTTTACAATCTGTTGTTGTTGTTGTTGCTGTTGTGGAAGAAGGGAAAAATCTGGAACAATTGGATGTGAATTGTCATGAAGGAATCCAGCACTCTAAAACTGAATGGGCTTTGAGTAGTCTGGAATATGAAAGGACAGTCCTTGTCATATCCAAGACCAATTCTATGTTTGTTGTGGACAAGCTTTTCCCAAGGTCTGATGATGGGCTTGGGAAGTGCAGACTGAGTTTTTGCATCTGCATGTACAACTGCTGCTTTATTTGGTACTAAATTTGAACCAACTGTAACATTATTGACTTGCTTCTGGTGGGTTGCAATCTCAATGTTCTAAACAGAAACATGTTCAGAATGACTCCTCTATTTTAGTTCTTCTTGCTGCAGCTAAGATTTGAGCTGGAAAAAATCAATTTTCTCTTGTGCATTTTGTAGACAAACCTAAATGTCTGTGAGAGAAACATTACTGACTTTTAATGTATCTTGATTAGTAGACAATATGAGAGTTTTGAGGAACTCTAATACTTCACTGATTCTGGCCATTTTTTCTTCAATGTCAGATTTTCCACCTTAAAAAACTGATTACAACTACTACTCAATGCAGAAAAGTAATACCCACTCACAGTACACAGCAATATCCTTTATAAATGTGTAGAAAATGACCAGTGTGCAACAAGCAAGCACCAATTTTCTCTTATGCAGCAGTTGAATCAAGGAATCAATGCATATATGTAGACAAAAAACTATAATGAGTTTTAAATACAATGCTACACTGGGGTAGCAACAACTGCAAACTTCTTCACTCTTCATTGAAATACATGTTCATAATTTACAGAATGATGTAGATGCTAGTTTCAAGCCCTATCACACATCACAAATAGTGGCTACATTATTTGGCATAGAACAATCACTCCACATGCATAGTTCTTCCCAGTCACATGTGTCGTACATGCTAGAAAATTGGATTATCTCCCAATGCATAACAAGGATCAGTGTCAATGACGTAGGAAGTCGGAAGATAACTAGTTAATGTATATGAGAAGAAGGTGGTATTATGGGGACAATCTCAAACACTAGACGCCACTGGTATGATGCTATCCACAAGAATAAAACTGCTACCTATTAGAAGGACCATACATGGTACCATGTTTCAGAGAGGAACCTGTGTATGTGCCCTCAATAATGTCACCAAGTGCGAGGTTGTTTTGAGGCGAACATGGGGTGAAAACATAGCTTATTCCAACACCGACAGCAAGAATTTATAGGCTTGTATTATGATAATCACTCCATCTATGTTTGTCGATGGTCAAATGTTGAGAGGTATTGCACGTACAAGCAAATAATATTAGTAGGAGAGTGCACAACTACCAATTAGTATGAAGTTTTAGTGTGAAGGAAACAATCAATCAAGACAACATAAGGAACGACCAATTAATTTGAGAAATCGAGGTTGCCTATGGCATCCTTCTGTGTGAATCTGTACCAATTCAACATGCTTAGTTACGTCTTCCTTTCTGGTCATACTGGGTCCGTAATGCCTCTTGATTACCACCAGAATGATGAATATCTTATCTTGCTCGTGCCATGGGAGAAGTGGAATTCATTACTGGGGCATTAATCAAGGTGCATGCATAAGATACCTTGAAGGTGTTTGCGTCTTCCACCCCCAGTACTAATCGTTTGGTCATCGGCCTCTATCAGCCCCTGGAGTAATGGAACATGGCCGAGAACAAGAGTTTGACTAGTCTTGTTCTTGAAGGTCCAATTGTTGCATTAGCTACTTCTAAGGCAGCAAAGATGGTTATTCCTACAAGTCACGTCAACAAGTGTGATTATGGGTTGCAGAATCCCATAGATAACTCAAGTAGAGAAATGGCATCCCAAGCAGAAGCTCAAGGGTTTCATGGATCCAGCATTGAAGGATGAGTATCTGTTGGATGTGGCTTTCGCTATGGCAGAGCTAGCCAGGGCATGCGTGAATGAGGATTTGAATCATCGGTTTTGTCTACCACAGCATCATCGAAGAAACCCCAATGGTTGTGAAACAGATTCAAGGTGATGTCTCTCAGCAAATTGGGATTCTTCAAAAGCTGAAGCATTTCAATGTGGTGCACCTCTCGGGGTTCTGTGTGACGGAAAGCCGTTCATATCTGGTATTTGATTATGCCGACAATGGCTCACTCACCTACTATTTACTGAGAAATTCGGTGCGACATTGATAGACTATTAAGGTAGGCACAGATAAGCAGTAATAATGTACCGCATATGGTTCTTTGCAAGGAAACTCTATTTTCAAGAAGAGCAGGCGCTTATGAATCAAGAGCAGCTATGAATCGGCTATGAACCAGAAATTAAACATTCAAGTTTTGTAGAAAGAAACATTGTACGCAGTCTGTTGGGGCAGTAGAAATGTCAGAGGAGTTACATTATATAAAACTAATTTGAGACCTGCGCTCTGACCGGAAGAGCATTTGTTGTAATTTCGCTGACAAAGAGAGGAATGTTTTCTGGCTTGACAGGTGATATGATGACACACTAATAATTCTTCTGATTCAGGGACAGAGAACAGTGGGTAGGTTTGATGGATAGTAGCAGAACTGATAGGTTGCACCTAAAATTTAGCTGAGAAAATATTAATGAAATGCAGAAGTTATGGCAGAAATAACCTACACAGAAAGGCCATAAAACAAATGGCTCAAATTAATTACGCAAGGTAGGAATACACCTGCTCTGATACCATGTTAAACACACATGGGCAGCAATAGAATATGAAAGATAAAACATGAGAGTACAATTTTATTAACAAATCATATACATTTATAGTACATCGTTTGACCGTTGGATTTCACATCCCAGGGTCTCTTGGACTTCCTTTTGTCTATTCGGCTTCCACACTAACCCATTGAGGATTAGGTGTCCAGCACCTATTTTACCATCATTCGTCGTTTTTACCAAAATTGACTATGGTAAATAATTCAATTTACTTCACTTTTTACCATGGTAAATCATAGGATTTCTGTCATGCTATTCCACCAATTATCTTTTGGTATACTCATCCTTGTCAACTTCCTATAGATTTCATCTTCTTCTGTATAGTTCACAAAATTGGGTTGCACTGGGAATAGGTGCTTTAGTTCATGTTCAATGTAAAAAAGGTTCTCCAAGCCATCATATAGAACATTCCCTGTGGGCGGTGCCTTGACTGCAGATGAACTAGCTTGACTGTTAGCTTGCTGATGTAATTTGTTGACATAATCATCCTAAACCATAAGCTTATCATTTATGACTAAAGGACTTGGGAGTCGTTTACTTCATAAGATGTCAAACTTCCTCATGAACTCATCTATGTCTTCCTGCATACTTTGACATCTTCTTTCCAAACCTTGCATCAGATTTCTCTTGGTCAATACTTTCTTTACTTTGAGAATGGTAGCAGTCCTATCCTCTATTTCTAATGTTTCCAACTGTTTCCTATTTCTACTGTTCAGAAATTTGATTAGTCTATTGGCTTCTTCAGGTTTTCCTCCTAGTTCTTCTCTGGTCCTTTTAACTTCTGCAAGAGCAAGTTTTACCAAATCAATTTGTTCAAAAATAATTTGAATAGATGACAAAATATCATTGATGGAATCAATGATATTGGTCCACAATATATTTCTAATCTCTGTCAAAGGCCTATCAAATGTCAATGCCTTCTCCAATGCTTTAATTTGTTGGGTCAAGCCTTTGTTTTTCCTCATCTCTTCTGCAAAATTGATTTTTGATACATCATATTTTTGCTCTAAAGTTGTGAATTTCTCTTTTACTTTCTGCAGTTCTATGACTTGGAGTTTCATCTCCACCATGGACTTGATCAACTCTTCTGTGCTCTGATTTGATGTTCCCGCCTATGATGTACCTGTACATGTTGCTTCTATAGTTGCAGTTGTTGCCAAAGGAACATTTGGTGCTAATGGAGTTGCCAATGTAAAAGGAACTACTGTTGAAACTATAGGCACTATAGTCTGAGGCTCTGTGGTCGACTCACTCTGCCTTGACTATAGTTTTTTATCCAGTTGTTACCAGGAATAGTGTCCACTCGGAGCTGCTATTCCCACTAAGACTAGTAGCTATCTTAGAAACAAACAAATAAAGACTAGTTTCATTTTCCTTTATGAAAATAGATAAGAGTGGAACAAAGGACACCAACATTAGTCTTGTGCTTGGTTTCGTACTTGATTCCTATCCTTCTTGATAGATCTTTGCCATTTCTTCTTCGTCTGCCCAGCTTCAAAGGGCACATGTGGAATCAAAGCAGCATACTATTATCGAAGAACAGAGATCTATATTCATAAATAACATAGGACCAGATATGTATTAACCATACAAATGCATATACATTCAAACATACAAGAATATGGAGGAAAACTTGAATAGCTTTATTAATATCAAGAAAAGCAGGAGGATTACAACCAATTGTTCTGACCCAGCATCATCCTCCAGCAAGAAAGCCCTTCTTCACCTCAAGTAAAGCTCAGATCACCCAACACTATGAAGTTTCATGAGAAAACCAACAACACTGCTCTACAAGATACAAGATTCCAGCCTCCGGATCTCTGTGATGAGGGATCCATATATGGATGATTGTAGGGGGTGAGTCATCTTCTCAGGTCTTGATTAGTGTGTTCTCTCTGATAGTTCTTGATTCCACTTGGAGACTGATGATCTCTTACTCATCCTTGGTTGAAAATAGAGAGGCAAGTGTCAGAGGGGAAGCTTCTGGAATATTCCATGATCTTCCACCTCGCAAACTGTCTCTGCCATTTTTCCATTCTCTCCCATTGCACCCTTTACATTGGGAAGGTGATATGCATCACATCCTCTACATTGGGTATTCAGTATGGTCCAGTTTTGACCATTTCGGAGCAATTTTTAGTGGAGAACTTCTGGGAGATGATGTAATCAGCTGACCTTGTTCCTTTAGGTAGTGAAGCAGCACTTTTAGGGACTTAGGAGCCCTTAGTTTATGGACATTTATGATTGGGGTTGCAGTGCCCAAAAATGTCTATAACAGTTGCCCCCTAAACGATGAGGTCGTTAATCTTTTGATGTCGGGTGAAATGCTTTACCATGAGGATCTGAAGTTTTTTCGAGCTGGGAGGCGACCTGTAATAAGATACAATACAATACATTAT
>APFE031568692.1:417657-439317 GCA_000404065.3 Pinus taeda
CTTGTGAGGGACATTGGTCTACTGCAAAAAGAGTTCTAAGGTACTTGAAGGGAACTCAAGACTTTGGAATCAAATATACACAGGTGGACGACTTCAGCTTGATTGGATACTCTGATTCAAACTTCAATGCAGACAAAGAAACTGGGGTATCTACTTCAGGATATGCTATCAGTCTTGGATCAGGAGCTGTCTCTTGGAGATCACACAAACAATCAGTTCCAACAGATTCCACAACAGAAGCAGAATATGCGGCAGCAGTTGAAGCAACAAAAGAAATTGTGTGGCACAGGAAAATTCTTGAATATTTGCAGGTAAAACAAGTACAATCAACTCCACTCATGATTGATAATACCTTTGCAATAAAGATGGCCAAAAACCCAAAGTCCCATGATCGAACAAAGCACATCAATACTAAATATCATCTGATTTGACATTATGTTGAGGCCAAAATAATCTATCTCCGTCATTGTTCCACTAATGAGAAAATTGCAGACATCCTCACCAAAGTGCTTGGAAGAGAAAAGCTTGAACGATTCAGAATGATGCTTGGACTCACCAACATCCCTTCAGATTAAGGAGGAAAATGTTAAAACCTAATCATTAGGATTGGGTGAATATAATGTAAATAAATAAATAAATGATATGAACAGTCATCGGGAAACGAAGTGAATAGTCTCTCCCTCATGTATATAATTAAGACATACCTGAAGGAATAAGATATACGAATCAATTTTGCTTAAGGAGTTACTACCTGGTCTGACAAATAAAATATCAATTTCTTATAAATACAAATTTTATTTACATCACTTCTAAACAATGTCACATGGTTTGGGTTCGGGTTTTGGTTCAACAATTATTAGCGGAGCAAATAGAGAGGCACCAATCTAGGTTTCTCTCTCTCTTCTCTCTCTCTCTCTCTCTCTCTATATATAATATATATATATATATATATATAAATGAAATTATAGGATAAAATTATAAGAAATCAAGATCATTAAACAACAAAAAATGCTATCTCCGACATGGAAACTGCAATGATAAACTATAAGGTTGAGTTGTGACATAAGTTATGAGTTTCGATCTATGGACTTAGTCAATGGTTACGAGGTTCGAGGAGGTTTGCCCAACCGCATTTTTTTTTAAGATTGACCAAATTCGAACCTCAACATTAAAGTTCGACAAATCTTGCGACATAGTTTCTAAGTTTATTTTCATTTCTAAACCATGTTATAAACCACTTCCTCTCCTCTGCATTCTAACAAATTCAATTACCAATAAGATAATGCAATGTACAAATAAGTTTAGCCTCTATTTACATGCTTTTGTATTTAGTGTCTTTAACAAAGATTTGAATTTTTTTGGAACCTCAAAACCACCTAATTTGAGAGTAACTTAGATTTTTCCTAAGGCACAGTTAAACGTTAACAATTATCCTTCTTGCAATGCTACTTCATCATTGTCATCGCCTTTGGATTTAAAACGGTGACAATACTTCCATTATCCCACACATTTTTTATTCTCCTAGGGCACAAATTTGAATTTTTTTGGAGTCTCAAAACTACCTAATTTGAGAGTAACTTAGATTCTTCCTAAGGCACAATTAAAAATTAACAATTATCCTTCTTTGCAATGTTGCTTCATCATTCTCATCGCCTTTGGATTTAAAACGTAACAATTATCCTTCTTGCAATGTTGCTTCATCATTGTCATCGCCTTTGGATTTAAAATGGTGACAATACTTCCATTATTCCACACACTTTTGATTCTCCTAGGGCATAGATTTAATTTTTTTTGGAGTCTCATTGTCATCGCCTTTGGATTTAAAACGGTGACAATACTTCCATTATTCCACACACTTTTGATTCTCCTAAGGCATAGATTTGATTTTTTTTGGAGTCTCAAAACCACCTAATTTGAGAGTAACTTGGATTCTTCCTAGGGCAGACTTGAAAGTTAACAATTATCCTTTCTGCAAGCTGCTTCCTCATTGTCATCGCCTTTGGATTTAAAACGGTGACAATACTTCCATTATTCCACACACTTTTGATTCTCCTGGGGCATAGATTTGAATTTTTTTGGAGTCTCAAAACGACCTAATTTGAGAGTAACTTAGATTCTTCCGAAGGCACAGTTAAAAGTTAACAATTTTCCTTCTTGCAATGCTGCTTCATCATTGTCATCGCCTTTGGATTTAAAACGGTGACCATACTTCCGTTATTCCACACACTTAGGATTCTCCTAGGGCATAGTTCAAAGTTCAATAATCATGAACCCTGCCTTTGGATTTTACAAAGATGACAATAATTTCCGGACACTTATGGAGATTTTATGAACCAATCGAGTTGATTTTAAAATACTCTCACTGCACGCATAATCTGACTTATTTGTGTATAGCACGGCATAGCTAAAAGTTCAATTGTTCTTCGCGTGTTTTTCACAATTATCGTTGCCTTTGGATCTATTCACGGTGACACTAAATTTCGGACACTTCACGAATGTTTAGGAAGCAAGCAAGTTGATTTAGTCTTAAGTTTCATTGCATAAATTGAGTGTCTCAAAGTTTTTCACGAATTGGATTTATTTATACATTTTAAAAAACTTAAGTTCATGATTAAAAAAGTCTAATACTTAGACTACGCCGACTGATTTTAGAAACTTTCCACTGCTTCTAAGAAAGCCGTGGAGGATTTGAGTTTTTGTAGAATATAACTCTGCCAAAAATGCTACCAGAAATCCAAATTAGGTCCGACTTCGCTGGCTGATACGCCTTGCGTGCACTTTTCATCGAGACCATCTTCATCTTATTGCTTTGTTGGCTTCACTTTACATTTATAAATATTCTTAACATATTCTTCTGATAAGCGGTTTTGGTATCAAGGGTGCAAAAAGCAAATGTCATTTTCATGATGGTTCATTTGTGGGCTGGTGATGGCCCTCCTTGGGCGCCCATCATGTCCCACAAGCAAAATTGTTGCATGTCCCCATGCAACGAGCGATCTCTCAGAGTGAAAGAGAACATAACTCCCATGATATTGATGTTGAAATCTTCGTACCTGCTTCATTTGGGGAAGGTATTCTCCCCTTTCCTATATGGCTTCCTAGCAAGAAATTTATATTTGTTTGGTCAACTTATACTATCTGCTGCAAGGCATGTGAGAACCGTATCATGGGATAGTGGAAGTTTAGTTCGATTTAGTTGTTCACACATTCCTTCAGACAACTCACATATTTCTGCACTCTTTCCAAAACAACTTTAAAATTGGTAGGCTGGATTCTTCTCTTTGTTTTATTCTTTCCCTTGCTTGCTTCCATCTTTCCCTGTATCCGTTTTTGGCAGATTTCTCAAGTGTACTAATTTGGCCCATGTAATGTTTAATGGCCTCTTGCTTAGCTTCTATTGCAAACTTTCCCTTTCGGGAAGAATAAATCTGGCTCCTATGGTTCTGAATGACTAGAGGTATGGACTGTTCTCCTCTTATCCATAGGTTTCTCTTAATATTGTTTTCTGCAACCTTGTAGGCTACAACCCAATGAACTTAGTTAGTCACAAAGGAAGTAAAAGCTAATAACTAAATGTACTGCACATTATGGCTGGGGTTCCAAACTCTGTCTTTAAAGAGCAAAACATTATGTTGATATAATTCACAAAGATGATTCTTTTTCTTGGGGGTGAACTTAGAGTATGCCATAAGAAACATAAGTGGACTAGTGATCTCTAAAGGTTTACCAATCATAAGTGCATTTTTCTTAAACAATAAAAATTTCTCATGCAAGAACATTTTTTATTGAGGAGAAGGACAACTGTAGCTAAGGGTTGCTTCCATCAACATGCCTGATTGAATATTTTAAGCTCCAACTTATTGATTTTGAGTTCTAGTAGATCACCTCTTTTCTTTCCTCATTCTCTGCCTCCCATTTCATCTTGTATATCTCTGTTGTCTCTACCTACTCTTCTTTCATCCTTTTAACAATATTTTGATGCTCCTTCAGGGGCATCATTCCTCCTTCTTGGGAATCCATTAATTGTTTCCACTTATCTTCTTGTGCCTTCACCCACCTCTTAGGGATGTCAACTTGTATCTCTTTGTCTTAACCTGTCTTGGTTTATATTTCTAATAGGTGATTTCATTAGTAGTGGCATGTGTAATAATTGTAACTTGACTTGCCACATATTTCCTTTCCCTTTCTCCATCTTGAGTTGTCTCCTTTTCTTGTGCAATGGGTTCCCCGACAATAAGAGAATTTGTTGCTTGGGCTAGATATTCAAACTCTTCAAAATATTTCACTTCATTTAACCTCTTCATCATTATTTTTCTGGTTGTTTGCATTTTCTTATTTTCCATTATGATTATTTTGATTTATGGAATGAGTGATGCATACAGAGGCAAGGAGTGCAATTTTTTTACATTTTTATGCTGCCTAGGAGTAGCAACAATTGTTTACTCAGGAGTAGCAACACTGATTTCCTTAGGAGTGGTGACAGTTGTCCCCTTAGTGTTATCGAGAATAGTGTCCACTCGGAGTTGTTATTCCCACTAAGACTGGTAACTATCTTAGAAACAAACAAGTAAAGATTACTATCGTTTTCCTTTATGAAAATAGATAAGAGTGGAACAAATGACACCAACCTTGGTCTTGCGCTTGGTTCCTTACTTGATTCCTCTCCTTCCTGATAGATCTTTGTTGCTTCTTCTTCGTTTACCTAGCTTCAAAGAGCACCTCTAGAATCAAAGCAGCATACTACTATTGAAAAACAGAGATCTATATTCATAAATAACATAGGACCATATATGTATTAACCATACAAATGCATATATAATCAAACCTACAAGATTATGGAGGAAAACTTGAATAGCTTTATTAATATCAAGAATAGCAAGAGCATTACAACCAATCTGACCCAGCATAATCCTCCGGCAAGAAAGCCCTTCTTCACCTCAAGTAAAGCTTAGATCACCCAACACTATGAAGTTTCACCAGAAAACCAACAACACTTCTCTACAAGATACAAGATTCCAGCCTCTGGATGTCTGTGATGAGGGATCCATATATAGATGATTGTAGGGGCATGAGTCATCTTCTGGGGTTTTGATTAGTGTCCTCTCTCTGATAGTTCTTGATTCCACTTGGAGACTGATGATCTCCTACTCATCCCTGGTCGAAAACAGAGTGGCAAGTGTTAGAGGGGAAGCTTCTGGAAGATTCCATGATCTTCCACCTCGCATTTTGTCCCTGCCATTTGTCCATTCCTAACCATCGCACCCTACATAGGAGCCATTTAGTATGCATCACACCCTATACACTGGGAAGGTGATATGCATCGCACCCTCTACACTAGGTTTTCATTATGGTCCAGGTTTGACCATTTATGAGCAGTTTTTAGTGGAAAACTTCTGGGAGATGATGTAATCAGCTGACCTTGTTCCTTTAGGCAGTGAAGCAACACTTTTAGGGACTTAGGAGCCCTCAGTTTATGAACATTTATGATTGGGGTTGCATTGCCCAAAAATGTCTATAACAGTTTCCCCCTAAAGCATGAGGTCGTTAATCTTTTGATGTCAGGTGAAATGCTTTACCATGAGGATCCGAAGTTTTTTCAAGCTGGGAGACGACTTGTAATAAGATATAATACAATACATTATATTCATAACATTTTTTCATGATCTAGCTGAAGCGGGCATTCCCTTGCTCAACTTTATAAATTCATTTCCATGTACATAGGATAGATAATCGTCTGTGTAGCAGATTGATGATTGAGACTCATCATCCTTTGATTTGGATGATCATCTGTTTGGCAATGATGTACATTTGATGTCTTTATATTTCTAAATATATCATAGCCCAGATGGATGAAACTAGATCCGAGGTCTTCAAAACTCGTTTAATCTTCACTCGGAGTACAAGTTGATCCATGTGAAAAAATGTTCTGGAGTCGAACATGGAAAGACATCGCATGATTACCAGCCAACGATGTAAGTTGTTAACAGGCGCGAGAGGAATCACCAATAATGAAAATGACCCTCAAGGTACTACAGTACAACTCACGTGGTGTGAAAAAGGATTTGGCGTCAAACACCATACAAAATCTCTCGGTCGAAGTCCATTAATGTAAACTTGTCGCCGAAAGTGAGAAACTTGCCATTGAGGCATGCAAGCTTCAAAGTACTGAAAGGGTTGTTCCTAGGTCGACTTCTTGGATAATGAACTGATGTTGACAAGAAGTGACCCGTCGTAGGAGGGCCTTAATGAATCCCACATCTACGACACGGAATGAAGCAAATGATTTTGGAGGTGAAAAAGATCTGAGGATACAGGGTTCAGGGTGGCGGTCATGAAAGAATGGAGCGTAAATGTATTGCAGCGGGTGAGACACAAGTGAATTCTTTGAATGACTTCTCTTGAACATATTGGCGACACTAACGATGGATTGGTAGTGTTAACCCGAAAGATGGATGGTGTGACGGACCAATGGTGACATGACCAGTGAACAGAACAACCCAACCCGACTCGGATGCGGAGAGAAAGTGTCATGTTCAAGAGCGACTTGCTACCAATAAAGTTTTTTCAAGTTTGCTTCCCAATTTTCCCCAATCATTGCTGACCACTACCTATTTATTTTTGTCAAGTTTGAGGAGGATAACATATGCTTGTTCTATAATCCGCCCTTCGAGTGAACCTGTCACTATATTTTAACGAGCCTAGCGACAGTGAAACTTGTTCTCGTCCATTTGGATGAGTTTGTCGCTATTCGGTTTTAACAAGTTTAACGACAAAGATAACTCGGTCCTTTTCAATTTTAGAGATTCTGAAAGGGACGGAAAGGAAACTCCAAAGATTCTTTTTCGTCATATAATCCCTTAAGTCTGAAAAAGCGTAAAATAATACGAAAGGGATGAATGTTCGGTAATTTTAACGAGCCGGACATGACAAGCGCTCGATCCTTTTGTGTAATAATCCCTCAAGTCCAAAAAGATTAAAATCTAGAGGAGGGATAGCACTTCTGATGACTTTAACGAGCTGGAGAGGCTAATCACTCAGCAATCTTTTCATATTTTACGAGTCAGTTGAGAAAAGCTTAAAGGAGACTGATTTTTCGAGGAACGAGTGATGATTTCGGGTAGCAGCTGATTCCAGGTAAGGGTTGGAATTTTCCAATCACGGCAATTTCATAAAGATGGCTAATAGAATCACTCTTTGCAGATGTTCCTCAAAAGGGTAAACAATCAAATGGAGGTGAATGATCGGCTAAAAAAAGAGTGGAGGTGATGATGAGAACATGACCAAGGCTCAAAAGCTGATGATAATGCATTCACAATGGTTATTTACCGAAAAATTGGTTCATTTTTTAATGAGCTTAAACTCTGGGGGAAACATTTGCTCATTGCTTATGTTTATTTTTTAACAAGCTTGAATTCTGCGTTAAAACTACTCGAGGCGGGTTTATTTTTTAACGAGCTTGAACCCTACGGTAACACTGCTTGTGATAATTTTGCATGCCCCCAGCATAATAACGCAAATCGAGGTGCATGCCCCCCAAGATTCATTTCATTCAACTCGGTGGTTGGAATGAAGGTTTACCTTCGAGATCTTTGAAAGACTCGATTTGATAAGGGAGTTGTTTCATTTTTTAATGAGGTTGACACAGTAAAAGAACTATCCTCATGGCGACCTTTGATCACAACTTATAAGGGGTTATGAAGGAAAGATGTGGTTCCAATGCCCCCAGTACATAATGTACAACATCACTGAATTGATCATCAAATGATGTAGCTATGGTAGTGCTTGGAGGCAATGCCTTGTGATGATCCACACTATCAAAATGTTATGAGTTCTTCTTCATTTTTGTTGATGTAGAAGATCTAATGGGACAGGTTTCCACTATGGCCACTTCTGCTAGCTTACTCGGAGGTGGAAGGGAAAAAGTCCCCATTAAGGAAGGGTTTTTTAGGAGGCCTACTCCAATATTTTGAAGCGATTGAGAGCTTCTGTGGATCATCATAATGCTTCCCGTAACTTGTGAACTGTTGGGGAGAAATGTTTGTTGGTCGACGATTGTGATTCCTCCTTGGAAGGGAAATGCAATCTTTCCGAAGTACATCGACACAATGGCAGCCATAGCATATATCCAGGGCCTTCCCTGTACGATGTTGTAATCGAGGTTTCCATCGATAACTTCAACATAAATTTCTATTGTTTTCCCCCCAGTTCAACTTGCAAGTTACTTAAAATCCAATATGGAGTGTATGTTTGCCCATCAAATGCTTTTAATGTCGTTGATGATCGCGACAAGGGTGGTGAGCCTAAATGTTTCCAGCAACTCATTGACATAATTCATGTAGATGCCTCTTCATCAATAATTGTTCGATGAACAGTTTTGTTGAGGGCTTTCACTTGAATAAGGAAAGCTAGTTGAGCTGGTAACTGAGGTTCATATCCTTTGGGATCAAAGGCCACAAGATTGGAATCCGTTGGGTCAATTCCACCTATCGCTGATAATAAAGCCTGCTTTTGGGAGGGGAAATTTTGTAGTACCTCAAGTGTCGACATAGCAGACGGCGATTGGGCCAAATCCTCCACTATATTATAATGTTGTGCTACTCTGGCACGAGGATTAAATGTCATTTTGTGTACTACTCCCTTTGGCAACTTTATCGTTAGCTCAGGAATGATGGGTGGCACAACTTTGGTCGAAGTTGTTGTCGAACTACTAGGTTGATCTGTAGCCTTGTTTTTCGACATCTGTGGATTTCCATAATCTTTATTCCTTGTCGATATCAAAGCATCATTTTGTTGTTTCGAAATGGAAAACATAAGCACTTGGTACGGGGAAGCATTGTTGCTAGCAACCAGATTTGTTCATGGGTTCGGAAACAGATCAGTCAATACCACTGAGGTTTTTGAATTCTTGAAGAATTTTCTAAGCTCAGCTTTATATAGACAATCTCTTGTCCGATGATCCTCATTGCATATCTAACACCCTGAAGGAGGTTTCCTTTGCCCAGAAGGGTTTGTAGAAGATTTTTTAGGAGATGACTCCTCTTGTTTCTTCTTTTTCCCTTTCTTTTTCTTCTTGCCTCCTGGTTGCTTGGGTTCTTTGCCTTTGTCTATTGACATGGCATTAACCTCTGAGGTAAGAAGTTTGTCATTTGCATTTTGATTAGAAACCGTATGGGCTTTCTTTGACGTAGCCTCTATGGTTTTCGTGCTAGTGGTACCTATCACGCCATTGCTGGCATGAGAGTCTTTGTTTGATTTAGGAGGGGGAGGAACGGAAAAATCCGGTCTAGGAGCATCAGGGATTTTATCGTAGAGCGTGCCAGACTGAGTATAGATCAAGTCTAGATATTGTGCACGAGCAATAACTTGCTCTTCGGTGATGACTCCTCCCTTTGCCACATCTTCTATAATAGAAGGTAACAATGACTTAATAAACCATTCAGCCAACAACTGATCAAGAACATATGCTTTTACCATTCTACGACAACGTCGCCACTCATGAATATGATCGGATATGTGAGTGGCTGTCGTTTGTTTGAAATTGGTAAGAAGCTCTGTTCCCGTTTCGTACCTTATGGGTAACTAAAAATGGGTTAAAAAGGTTGTGGCTAGGGTATTGAAGTTATCAAACGAAGCTCTAGGCAATTCGATATACCATTTTGTTTCCGGACCAGTTAACGTTCGCTGAAAAAGGAAAAGCTTGATCGAATAATCATTAAGAGTGTTTGATGAACACCACAGATGAAAGGTCATCACATGATTCAACGGGTCTTCACCCGGATTTCCATTAAATTTAGGAATATATGATGGAATTTTATGAGGAACCGCCGGCCACCAAGGGGCTTAAGCAATTGGATCATTTGTCATCCGATTTAGATCTGGTAATTCTAGAGTTGTTACAAATGGCAACTGTTGATTCAGGTTAGTCGAAGCATACCCAGGATAAGATGGAATCGCCTGAGTAGTGGGCCTTTGCATACTAGCATAATGTATTTGATGCTGGTAACTTTGATAAGGTTGATGGGCATAACCATTATAGTATGGTTGTTGATAACCACTTTGGAAATGTGGTTGCCCATTACTTACAAAGACTTGTTGCTCAGGTCCCTAATATGATTGCTGGAATCACGGTTGTTGATATTAAACCAGCCATGGTTGTTGGACCATTTGCTGTTGTCCAATACTAGATGATTGACCAAGATGAGGAGTCATAGTACTTGTTTGAGCCTGAGTCACTCTAGATAAGGAGGCACTAACCTGAGGTTGTGATTGAATCGCTGAGACAAGAGGTTGTTGTATTGCTACCTGAGAAACTTGGGGTTGACATACAACAGGTAGCGCTTGTACTTACAATGTAGTCACCATAGCAGGTATAGTGGGAATATTTGACACAAGGTGGAATGGTTGCATTGAATATACAACCCTTGGTTGCTGAGGCAGTATTGGTACCCAACCGCTGGATGTAATTCTAGTTTGACCTGAACTTTGTTGTAAACTCCCATATGGTTGTTCTCTAGGAGGGAACAATGAAAAGGCATACTGCCCCCAATATGGTGGCAATCCAGTACTTAAAGGGTAGATTGGCCTTTGAAGACACATTGGATCAATTTGTTGAGTTTCAACATTAGAAATACCAGATGAGAATCCAAATGAAGAAATAGGAACTGACCATCTCGTCGAAACAATCCCTGATTGGACTCCGGCTTGTTGTTGATAACTTGCCGGGATGGATGGTACACCATCGAACATTGTTGGAGTAGCAGCAGGAGGTTCTGCTGCTACTACATCAGATGACACAGTCCCGGATGTCGATGGTTCTTCAGACATATCTAGCCTATCCAAAAGATTTCCTAGTGATTCTACAGGAACTTGAGATGAAGGGAGACTAAATTCTAAAACCAACGAGGGAATAGTGACATTATTCCAATTAAAAAAAAATTTATGACGCTTTGACACAACTTGTTTTTTCAATTTTCAAGAGTCGAGAAAAAACAAAAGATGACTCTAGATGCCTTCAATTTTTTAATGAGCCCGAAGTGACAAGTGCTCAGATGGACCTTTTCTTTTAAGGAGTCTAAAAAGGAACAAAAGGGACTACCCTGGAAATCTAGACAGAGGGATTACTAAACCAATCGCAAAACTGCAGAATACTTTTTACGGTACGACAGTAAATCTTCCCGAATGGTGTGTTCAGTGCATTGAGATCGATAGGGTGGCAGACACAGCTTCCTAAGGATAAAGGATATAGCCTATTGTGGTCTCCCAATATATACTCGACGGTACATGGGAGCACAAGTCCGTACTGGCACTGGTCGTCTTAGAGTGGAGGAATCACCCAACCAACAATGAAAACAACAGTTACTAGGTTTTACGACACCAGAATACATCTCTAGCCTAGACTTCTAGATGTTGTGCGTTAGGTTCCAAAGCGTTTTTAGATTCATTAAATTTATTTTATAGTTGATCTTGTTTAAAAAATTTCCTTTCAGGTTCACCGCGTGATGTGTATACAATTACTAAAATGCAGTCTAAGATGATAAACCACTGTTTTATCTTCTTTTGGCAATGAAAATCCTAGCTACTAAGGAAAGAAAATTGATAGTCTTTCAACAAAGAGCACAAAGCACACATTAAATGCACTGTCCTAATCAAACCAAGCAGTCTAAATGCAAATGCACATGCATTTATTTTTTTCAGCCTTCTTAATGTATAAATGACGATAAGAAAGCTAAGTGCAAATCTAAATTATTTTCAAAGCGACAATACTTTACAAATTTCTCTTCAAAATGAAGTGAAGGTAAGGGCCACACTTTGCGATTTCGAAATGAAAATTGTTTTTCGACACTTTAAAAACTACTAATTCAAATCATATACAGGAGTAACAGTACAATCGAATATCAAGAATAATGGGATTCTCTTCTATAACTAAAAATGAAACTTACGACACTTTCAGATTAAGAAACGACAGTTCGACTACGCTACTTCTTTGAAAAAGAGAACTAAAAATGGCGCACAATACATAAAAACACTTATAGTTTTTTGCATAATAGAGGCAGAATGATGGAAGAGAAGGGATTTTTCACAGAGGTATACTGACCACAGACAGCAAAACTCCTGAATAGAACTGAAAATAGTGAAGAAAAAACCAAAGTCTGAAGGTAAAGTTAACCTTCCCTGACCATCGCACCTGTCACACAGGGAATCCAGTATGCAGCGCACCTATAGCACACGGGAAGTGCCATGCATACAGACTACCTTGAAGGGAGGGTGCAATGGTACCAGTGTGAGACTTTTAACCAGTCTTTGCTCACAATTTACAGTTCAGTGCAGGGATTTAGGCCGCGTAAGTGATGTTCAGTAAATGTAAATCACAGGGGCGTATCTAAGGAGGTTACTAGAGCCACCACTTAGGGAAATTAGAACGTTTGCAGATCGATTGTTCAATTTATAAACAAAACCCGGCAATAGACTAAAGCAGCATTGATCTACTTTGCATTTGTATAACAAATGCAGTTGGAAGGCTAGATGGCTTGACTTCAGGCTCCGTCTATAAGTTTATAAAACAAACAAAGATAGACTAATAAACTATTCGCTCCCCAGCGGAGTCGCCATTTTGTTACCGGGAATAGTGTCCACTCGGAGCTGCTATTCCCACTAAGACTGGTATCTATCTTAGAAACAAACAAGTAAAGACTACTTTCGTTTTCCTTTATGAAAATAGATAAGAGTGGAACAATGGACACCAACCTTAGTCTTGCGCTTGGTTCCTTACTTGATTCCTCTCCTTCTTGATAGATCTTTGCCACTTCTTCTTCGTCTGCCCAACTTCAAAGAGCACCTGTGGAATCAAAGCAACATACTACTATCGAAGAACAAAGATCTATATTCATAAATAACACAAGACCATATACGTATTAACCATACAAATGCATATACATTCAAACATACAAGAATATGGAGGAAAACTTGAATAACTTTATTAATATCAAGAAAAGCAGGAGGATTACAACCAATTTTTCTGACCCAGCATCATCCTCCAGCAAGAAATCCCTTCTTCACCTCAAGCAAAGCTTAGATCACCCAACACTATGAAGTTTCACCAGAAAATTAACAACACTTCTCTACAAGATACAAGATTCCAGCCTCCGGATCTCTGTGATGAGTGATCCATATATAGATGATTGTAGGGGGCTGAGTCATCTTCTAGGGTCTTGATTAGTATCTTCTCTCTTATAGTTCTTGATTCCACTTGGACACTAATGATCTCTTACTCATCCCTGGTCGAAAACAGAGAGGCAAGTGTCAGAGGGGAAGCTTCTGGAAGATTCCATGATCTTGCACCTCGCAAACTGTCTCTGCCATTTGTCCATTCTCGCCCATCGCACCCTACAGAGGGGCCATTTAGTATGAATCACACCCTTTCCACTGGGAAGGTGATATGCATCGCACCCTCTGCACTGGGTATTCAGTATGGTCCAGTTTTGACCATTTCTGAGCAGTTTTTAGTGGAGAACTTCTGGGAGATGATGTAATCAGTTGACCTTGTTCCTTTAGGTAGTGAAGAAACACTTTTAGGGACTTAGGAGCCCTTAGTTTATGGACATTTATGATTTGGGTTGCACTGCCAAAAAATGTCTATAACACCAGTTCCTGCTCTATCTCTTTTAGTTGCTCACTTAGCTTAAAGACTAGGTCCATAAGTTGTTCTTCATTCTTTTTATCAATCACTTCAGCAGTCTGAGGGTGCATAAGTGGTGGCAATTTCAACTGCTTTCTCAGTGCAGCTATATCTTCATTCTTTTTCTTTATTAGGCTCTCTGTAGCCTTGATATCCTTTGGGTTATGGCCCAACTCAATAATCAATTCTTCCAATGATTTGATCATGTTGCCTTTTGCATGTGAGGAGGCCTTTTCTAGATAAAATTGGGTAGTAGTGTTTCTTAGTGACTTTTGCAACCTATGTGCCATCATTGCCTTGGTAGTCAGTGTAGAATAGACCATCTCCCTTGTTTTTTTATGCAATTCTATCTAATCTATGGGGTGGATGTCTTTAGCTAGGACCTCAAAATCAGTCTTGAGGAAGTCTGCCAATGACTTGGGGTACTGTATTGTGGGCTTTAGGAAGCTCATTTGCATTTTGCCTTCTTTGATATCATAAGCTAACATCAATCTAGTTTGATTTTTTGGGGTTGTTATCACTAAACAAATTTCAAAAGGGGTAAGGTAAGGAAGAACTGGTCTTGGTCACTTTTGTGTTCCTTTCATGCATAATAAGCACTTGGCAAGCTCAGGGTCAACATACATCAGAGCTCTCCATTTCAACTCAAGCAAGGTAGTAGCACTCAAGAAGAAGAATGTAGCTTTGAGGAAGTCAAAAAAGAAATTGATGTCTACCAACCTTGAGATTGCCCAATTCAAGGAAAGGGCAAGGAAACATGCAATTTAAAAGGCAAATTGAATATCTGAAGACACAACTAAGCCAACATGAAGGACATTCTTAACTAAGAAAAATCACATAGCAAGTATGGTTAAGTCCTAAATTTTGATAGATTTCCTTTTGAAGTTTACTTTAAAAGAATGGTGTCTATGTTTTCAGTTTTAGACAACTTCATGGCAGATGGAAAAGACATTAAAAGGAAAAGAAAGATCAAAAGAGTTAAAGTTTTGGCCTCAAACTGTGTTTTTAAAATTACACAACAGTTTCGTAGCATGCTACGAAACTGCTATAAATGATGCCTAATGCACGACAGTTTCGTAGTGCGCTACAAAACTGCTGTGGTTGCATATTATGATTGGTAGACCAATTTTGGGATACAAAAAGGAAATATTTTTGAAGAGGAATGTCTGAAACGGGAGCATTTACAAGGTCTAAGTATCCAGCAAAGGCAAATCAAGTGAAGGAAGGATATCTATGAACTCTTAGCTATATAAGAGGTCATTATTTCATAGCTAGTATTTCTTATGAGACATCAGGGAGAATTAAAGGGTTTTGTCTTCACATGTATATATGGACAAGGTCTAAAGTTATGTAAAAAATGATAATCCAATGCAATTTTATGAAAAACAACAGGGATAATTGATTTCGAAGATCCTTGTGGAGACCAAAAGCAAAAAGGGAGGAACTTTGTCTCCTTGTTTTTACCAGTCAACTTCTAGAAGAGTTTCTGAGCAGTTAAAACCTCATCTCTAAAAAGTGAAAGAGTTTTTCATTCCTACGATACTAAAGTACAAACACCTCTTCCACTTTCTTCAAATCCATTATTATCTGGGAGAAATGAAGGACCAAACATGTGCTACGAAACTGCTGTAGGTGCAGTTTTTCACAAGCATATTTCTTTGTTTTACACCTGTTTTGCAAAGACATTTTCTGTGCAGTAGCAAAGGTGTTTCAAAAAACCAAGAGAGGTTTTTGTTCAGCGTAGACGGGTTCACAAAAATCTCCTTCAGTTTTTCCAAATACAATTTTTATGAGAAGATATGAGCTCTGTCCCAAGACCTATGTTTCAGCCATAACAGAGCAAGGAACAGTATCCTAGTTTCTAGGAGCAGTAAAAGGATGAGTCATCAAGGGCTAGCTGGAGGGTTATGAGAACCATAAAATTCGAATTCATGGAGTTATAGGTGTAAAAAGCAGTGTTTAATTCCTAGATAAGGTTTTTTTAATCATAAAGAGGAGTTACACTCCTAATTGTTTTAGGTCTCTAGGACTGCTAGTTAGCTGTCATTTGCGTTTAATAGTTAGTTTTAAGTGTCAATAGGTGTCAGATCAGGTAGAATTCAAATTTTACTCATCCTAGAGGAGGAATCTAAGTCATGTAAAGGGCTCTATATATAGGAGAAGAGCGAATGTACAAAGGGTTGGAAATTTTTAGAGAAAGACTCATATTGTGCCATTGTAGAAGATTATGTTTTTATGAATGCAGACTTTGGCTTTACTTCTCAAGATTCAGAAGGAGTTCAATGGTGGCTTGTTTATGTTTGTCCTTATTTCCTTATGTGTAGTAGTATGAATGTATGATACTTAGAACTCATTTACATGCTCTAACTTCCTTCATACATTTATGGACTGTGTTTTCCTACATGTCTCTATGTGTTAACTTATATATTGAAATGTTGATGCCCTGATTTCCATGTTTAGCTGATACTGTTATCATACTAAGCTTTTCTGACTCCATAAGCCCAGTGGATGTTTATTGCTTGTGTTTAAACCACGTACACTTCTTCATTTGTTTAATAGAGTTAGCCATCTAATCCATTATCAATATCATTAATCCTTTGAGAAATCCCTCTCAGGTTGAGGAGGCTAAGCCTCAGCCAAAAGTAGGTTTGAAAGAGTTACACAAGGCCTTCCTAATCAGCAGCCTATCAGGTCAAGGTTTTGTGATAACATTTTGGTGCGTCTGCCAGGAGCTTGAAGTCTATTCATTCCCGAAACTAAGAGGCTGAACTTTTGAAGGTAGCAGGAGCTCAAACATCTTTTTGAGGCTGCAAAACTACCTTGGCGACTCCACACATCGAATAACAAATTGGAAGGTGACTCCACTGCTAGAATATCCGTAGCTTGATGAAGTTCCAAGATGAGTTCCACTGCAAGAATGAATGCCAAGTATGCTCCTATGAATCAGTCTCATATCCCTAGTTTTCCAAATCCTATGCCAAAGGTTGATTGGTTAGAGGATCTTCCAATATTCAAAGATGAAAAGAAAGACAATGTTGCTCTTCATTTGGTTAGGTTTCATATGCATGTATGAAGCCTTAAGGTTCGATACCCTAAAGATTGTCTCATGAGGATGTTTATGACCAATTTAGAAGGAAAAGCATGGTCTTGGTATAAAAGTTTGGAAAATGGTTCAATATATTCGCTTGCTAATTTTCATGATGAATTCTATGAGATGTGTAAAGAGTGTCATCCCTCCTTGTTGCTGGTCCAAGATTGTTGTAAACATTCTTTGAGTCTTATTCAATATTTGGAGGATTTTTATGATGATGATGAATTTATGGATGAAGAAATTTTAGAGGCTCTTCATAACAATACATTTTGACACCAAGAAGAAAGTATAACATCCCATGAAATGCAACATGAAAATCAGCAGGGGTTTAATTATGAAAACCATGTTCAATCATATGATATTGATGTAGAGATACAACAGACTTCTCAGTCTTCGAATCATAATGAAGATGAAAATGATTACACACAACAAGAAGAAATACTGGAAGAAATTTTTTATAACCCTCAGGTAGAGGAAAAGGTTGATCATTTATGTAATTCCTTGCAGTAGATTACCTCAAAGAATGATCACAATAGTGAGGAAAATTACATTGTCTATGGGAATCATGTAGAAAAGCAGTTGGATAGCACATCAAAGGAATTTTGTGTGGCTGAGGATCAGTTGTCTGAAGAGATAGAATGTTATGATGATTATCAAAATAACCATGTTCTCTTTGACCCTATAAATGAATACATGGCAAAGTTTTGCACATCAATATTTCATTTTCATTTGCATTATGAAGATCATATACATTATAAGTTGATTTGTTCATCTCACTATCATGGTTATTTTCAGGTTGAATGCAGTCAAGAGATTCAAGTTTAAAATCACATCGATGACTGTCTTCATTGGAAATTTCATTTTCCATGAGCTACAAGTGGAGATTTCAGCTGATAGGGTAGGTAGGTAGGAAAATGAAAATAAGCTCAAGGTTGACTGAGCATTTTTTTAGTAGATATAGACTTCTTTCTCCTACTATGATCATCAAGCTTAAGCCCGAGGTGAAGGCCCAAGAAACTTAAAGGAGATGTTTGTCAAATAAATTTTTGTTTATCATAAGAGGATAAGGCACTGGAACTGCAGGTTCTTAGTGTACCACAAGGGCACACTATGCCAAGTGGAGCCACTGTTAACACTAAACAAATTTCAAAGAAAAGGGGTAAGGTAAGGAAGAATTGGTCTTGGTCACTTTCGTGTTCCTTTCATGCATAAGAAGCACTTGGCAAGCTCAGGGTCAGCATACATCAGAGTTCTCCATTTCAACTCAAGCAAGGAAGTTAGCACTCAAGAAGAAGAATGTAGCTTTGAGGAAGTCAAAAAAGAAATTGATGTCTACCAACCTTGAGATTGCCCAATTTAAGGAAAGGGAAAGGAAGCATGCAATTGAAAATGCAAATTGAAGATCTGAAGACACAACTGAGCCAACATGAAGGACATTCTTAACTAGGAAAATTCACATAGCAAGTATGGTTAAGTCCTAAATTTTGATAGATTGCCTTTTGAAGTTTACTTTAAAAGAATGGTGTCTATGTTTTCAGTTTTAGACAACTTCACGGCAGATGGAAAAGCCATTACAAGGAAAATAAAGATCAAAAGAGTTAAATTTTTGGCCTCAAACTATGTTTTTAAAATTACACAGCAGTTTCGTAACGCGCTATGAAACTGCTGTAAATGATGCCTAATGCACAGCAGTTTCGTAACGTGCTACAAAACTGCTGTGGTTGCATATTATGTTTTGGTATTGGGATACAAAAGGAAATATTTTTGAAGAGCAATGTCTGAAAGGGGAGCATTTACAAGGTGTAAGCATCCAACAAAGGCAAATCAAGTGAAGGAAGGATATCTATGAACTCTTAGCTATATAAGAGGTCATTATTTCATAGCTAGTATTTCTCATGAGACATCAGGGAGAATTAAAGGGTTTTGTCTTCACATGTATATATGGACAAGGTCTGAAGTGTATGTAAAAAATTATAATCCAATGCAATTTTATGAAAAACAACAGGGATAATTGATTTCGAAGATCCTTGTGGAGACCAAAAGCAAAAAGGGAGGAACTTTGTCTCCTTGTTTTTACCAGTCAACTTCTAGAAGAGTTTCTGAGCAGTTAAAACCTCATCTCTAAAAAGTGAAATAGGTTTTGATTCCTAATAAAAAAACCTCTTCCACTTTCTTCAAATCCATTATTATCTGGGAGAAATGAAGGACCAAACATGCGCTACGAAACTGCTGTAGGTGCAGTTTTTCACAAGCATATTTCTCTGTTTTACACCTGTTTTGCAAAGACACTTTCTGTGCGGTAGCAAAGGTGTTTAAAAAAACCAAGAGAGGTTTTTGTTCAGCGTAGATGGCTTCACAAAAGCCTCCTTCAGTTTTTCCAAATACAATTTTTATGAGAAGATATGAGCTCTGTCCCAAGACCTATGTTTCAGCCATAACAAAGCAAGGAACAATATCCTAGTTTCTAGGAGCAGTAAAAGGATGAGTCATCAAGGGCCAGCTGGAGGGTTATGAGCACCATAAAATTCAAATTCATGGAGTTATAGGTGTCAAAAGTAGTTTTTAATTCCTAGATAAGGTTTTTTTAATCATAAAGAGGAGTTACACTCCTAATTGTTTTAGGTCTCTAGGACTGCTAGTTAGCTGTCATTTGCGTTTAATAGTTAGTTTTAAGTGTCAATAGGTGTCAGATCAGGTAAAATTCAAATTTTACTCATCCTAGAGGAGGAATCCAATTCATGTAAAGGGCTCTATATATAGGAGAAGAGCGAATGTACAAAGGGTTGGAAATTTTCAGAGAAAGACTCATATTGTGCCATTGTAGAAGATTATGTTTTTGTGAATGCAGACTTTGGCTTTACTTCTCAAGATTCAGAAGGAGTTCAATGGTGGCTTGTTTATGTTTGTCCTTATTTCCTTATGTGTATTAGTATGAATGTATGATACTTAGAACTCATTTACATGCTCTAACTTCCTTCATACATTTATGGACTGTGTTTTCCTACATGTCTCTATGTGTTAACTTATATATTGAACTGTTGATGCCCTGATTTCCATGTTTAGCTGATACTGTTATCATACTAAGCTTTTCTGACTCCATAAGCCCAATGGATGTTTATTACTTGTGTTTCAACCACTTACACTTCTTCATTTGTTTAATAGAGTTAGCCATCTAATCCATTATCAATATCATTAATCCTTTGAGAAATCCCTCTCAGGTTGAGGAGGCTAAGCCTCAGCCAAAAGTAGGTTTGAAAGAGTTACACAAGGCCTTCCTAATCAGTAGCCTATCAGGTCAAGGTTTTGTGATAACATTTTGGTGCGTCGGACGGGAGCTTGAAGTCTATTCATTCCCGAAACTAAGAGGCTGAACTTTTGAAGGTAGCAGGAGCTCAGACATCTTTTTGAGGCTGCAAAACTACCTTGGCGACTCCACACATCAAATAACAAATTGGAAGGTGACTCCACTGCTAGAAGATCGATAGCTTGATGAACTTCCAAGATGAGTTCCACTGCAAGAATGAATGCGAGGTATGCTCCTATGAATCAGTCTCATATCCCTAGTTTTCCAAATCCTATGCCAAAGGTTGATTGGTTAGAGGATCTTCCAATATTCAAAGATGAAAATAAAGACAATGCTGCTCTTCATTTGGTTAGGTTTCATGTGCATGTATGCAGCCTTAAGGTTCAATACCCTAAAGATTGTCTCATGAGGATGTTTATGACCACTTTAGTGTAGAAATTTTGAATAATTTAACACATATTCAATGGAGATTATCCTGATCATGTACTATTGCGGAAAACATACACAATACATAAGCTCCTCACGTTGATCATCAATATAGCAGCATCAATAACAATAAAACATCAAGAGCATTCACACATTAACACAGTATGTATCCCGGGGAAAGCATCTCGCTAAAAACCCCAACTATCTGTATATTAATGATTGAGTCATGTAACATTACACAGCATAATACTTCTCACAAGTATCTCTACCTCTGTTACACACAATACAACTCAGATCTGATCTCCAAATCTCTTCCACTGCTTGCCTGCCTCCACTGCTCAATACCTGCTCAAGAACTGATGAGAATGGCTCGCCAAACTCGTTTTTCTTGCCTGCAAAATAGTCACACGCTCCTTTTGGATGTGAGCATAAGCTAAAATGTGGGCAAATACGTGGGCAAACTCATTGGCATACTCAATCCCTTGATTGTGCAAGATCTGGTGCACAACTATAGTCATAACTGATAGCAATCTAATTCTCTACCACCTGTCCCTGTTGAACTGAACATGCACTGACATGCAATTGAGTTAACTGATGTATTCATTAGTTGTATTATGAGTTAATAACTTGTAAATTAATTAATAACTATTTCACCCAACTCATCTCTAGTCTATTTGCCAGTTAGACTAAATACAACCAGTTTAACAAAGCTAAACTGAACACAACTCCATCAACTGCACCTCCAGTCCACTAAACTCAACTCACTTGAGTTCTAACTGAAGTCCTGCATGCAAATATTAGTCATCCCATAGCTAACCACGTATTTCCTTCTGGAATCTGCATGTACCACATCCGTAGCTCATCCTGAAGTGCTCCAAGAGAATAAGAAAAAGTTTATAGTCTAAATATTATTATGAGCTAATAATATTTGACTGTTCTATATTTAGACTGAGCAGTCACTCCGCTGTGATCTAAAAATAGAAGTCCATCTATTTTTCCCAACTTGATCAATTATTCATAAACAGCAACCTGCAATCCATAGACATGATCCATATGTCTAAAAATAGACTTTGGCTAAAAATAGCCTGCGGGCCCACTTAGTGAAGGCAACTCTTTTCACTAAGCTCCATCATCTTGTTGCAATCTCAACAAGCATTTCTTGTT
>APFE031568692.1:441741-468354 GCA_000404065.3 Pinus taeda
AAAAATAGCCTGCGGGCCCACTTAGTGAAGGCAACTCTTTTCACTAAGCTCCATCATCTTGTTGCAATCTCAACAAGCATTTCTTGTTGCAAAATTTTCAACATTTAGAAGGAAAAGCATGGTCTTGGTATAAAATTTTGGAAAATGGTTGAATATATTCGCTTGCTAATTTTCATGATGAATTCTATGAGATGTATAAAGAGTGTCATCCCTCCTTGTTGCTGGTCCAAGATTGTTGTAAACATTCTTTGAGTCTTATTCAATATTTGGAGGATTGCTATGATGATGATGAATTTATGGATGAAGAAATTTTAGAGGCTCTTCATAACAATACATTTCGACACCAAGAAGAAAGTATAACATCCCATGAAATGCAACATGAAAATCAGCAGGGGTTTAATTATGAAAACCATGTTCAATCATATGATATTGATGTAGAGATACAACAGATTTCTCAGTCTTCAAATCATAATGAAGATGAAAATGATTACACACAAAAAGAAGAAATACTGGAAGAAAATTTTTATAACCCTCAGGTAGAGGAAAAGGTTGATCATTTATGTAATTCCTTGCAGCAGATTACCTCAAAGAAAGATCACAATAGTGAGGAAAATTACATTGTCTATGGGAATCATGTAGAAAAGCAGTTGGATAGCACATCAAAGGAATTTTGTGTGGCTGAGGATCAGTTGTCTGAAGAGATAGAATGTTATGATGATTATCAAAATAACCATGTTCTCTTTGACCCTATAAATGAATACATGGCAAAGTTTTGCACATCAGTATTTCATTTTCATTTGCATTATGAAGATCATACACATTATAAGTTGATTTGTTCATCTCACTATCATGGTTATTTTCAGGTTGAATGCAGTCAAGAGATTCAAGTTTCAGATCACATCGATGACTGGCTTCATTGGAAATTTCATTTTCCGTGAGCTACAAGTGGAGATTTCAGCTGATAGGGTAGGTAGGTAGGAAAATGAAAATAAGCTCAAGGTTGACTGAGCATTTTTTCAGTAGATATAGACTTCTTTCTCCTACAGTGATCATCAAGCTTAAGCCCGAGGTGAAGGCCCAAGAAACGTAAAGGAGATGTTTGTCAAATAAATCTGTGTTTATCATAAGAGGATAAGGCACTGGAACTGCAGGTTCTTAGTGTACCACAAGGGCACACTATCCCAAGTGGAGCCACTGTTATCACTAAACAAATTTCAAAGAAAAGGGGTAAGGTAAGGAAGAATTGGTCTTGGTCACTTTCGTGTTCCTTTCATGCATAAGAAGCACTTGGCAAGCTCAGGGTTAGCATACATCAGAGTTCTCCATTTCAACTCAAGTAAGGCAGTTAGCACTCAAGAAGAAGAATGTAGCTTTGAGGAAGTCAAAAAATAAATTGATGTCTACCGACCTTGAGATTGCCCAATTTAAGGAAAGGGAAAGGAAACATGCAATTGAAAAGGAAAATTGAAGATCTGAAGACACAACTAAGCCAACATGAAGGACATTCTTAACTAAGAAAAATCACATAGCAAGTATGGTTAAGTCCTAAATTTTGATAGATTTCCTTTTGAAGTTTACTTTAAAAGAATGGTGTCTATGTTTTCAGTTTTAGACAACTTCACAGCAGATGGAAAAGCCATTACAAGGAAAAGAAAGATCAAAAGAGTTAAATTTTTGGCCTCAAACTATGTTTTTAAAATTACACAGCAGTTTCGTAACGCGCTACGAAACTGCTGTAAATGATGCCTAATGCACAGCAGTTTCGTAGCGCGCTACAAAACTGTTGTGGTTGCATATTATGTTTTGGTATTGGGATACAAAAGGAAATATTTTTGAAGAGGAATGTCTGAAAGGGGAGCATTTACAAGGTGTAAGTATCCAGCAAAGGCAAATCAAGTGAAGGAAGGATATCTATGAACTTGTAGCTATATAAGAGGTCATTATTTCATAGCTAGTATTTTTCATGAGACATCAGGGAGCATTAAAGGGTTTTGTCTTCACATGTATATATGGAAAAGGTATGAAGTGTATGTAAAACATGATCATCCAATGCAATTTTATGAAAAACAACAAGGATAATTGATTTCGAAGATCCTTGTGGAGACCAAAAGCAAAAAGGGAGGAACTTTGTCTCCTTGTTTTTACCAATCAACTTCAAGAAGAGTTTTTGAGCAGTTAAAAACTCATCTCTAAAAAGGTGAAAGAGGTTTTCATTCCTACGATACTGAATTACAAAATCCTCTTCCACTTTATTCAAATCCATTATGATCTAGGAAAAATGAAGGACCAAACGTGTGCTACGAAACCATTGTAGGTGCAATTTTTCACAAGCATATTTCTCTGTTTTACACCTATTTTTCAAAGACACTTTCTGGGCGGTAGGAAATGTTTTTCAAACAACCAAGAGAGAGTTTTGTTCAGCATAGATTTTTTCACAAAAGCCTCCTTCAGTTTTTCCGAACACATTTTTTATGAGAAGATATGAGCTCTGTCCCAAGACTTATTTTTCAGCCAAAACAGAGCAAGGAACAGTATCCTAGTTTCTAGGAGCAGTAAAAGGATGAGTCATCAAGGGCTACCTGGAGGGTTATGAGCACCATAAAATTCGAATTGATGGAGTTATAGGTGCCAAAAGGAGTGTTTAATTCCTAGATAAGGTTTTTTTAATCATAATGAGGAGTTACACTCCTAATTGTTTTAGGTCTCTAGGACTGCTAGTTAGCTGTCATTTGCATTTAATAGTTAGTTTTAAGTGTCAATAGGTGTCAGATCAGGTAGAATTCAAATTTTACTCATCCTAGAGGAGGAATCTAAGTCATGTAAAGGGCTCTAAATATAGGAGAAGATCTAATTGACAAAGGGTTGGAAATTTTTTGAGAAAGACTCATATTGTGCCATTGTAGAAGATTGTGTTTTTATGAATGCAAACTTTGGCTTTTCTTCTCAGGATTCAGAAGGAGTTCAATGGTGGCATGTTTATGTTTGTCCTTACTTCCTTATGTGTAGTAGTATGAATGTATGATACTTAGAACTCATTGACATGCTCTAACTTCCTTCATACATTTATGGACTATGTTTTCCTACATGTCTCTATGTGTTAACTTATATATTAAATTGTTGATGCCCTGATTTCCATGTTTAGCTGATATTGTTAACATACTAATATTTTCTAACTCCATAAGCCTAATGGATGTTTATTGATTATGTTTCAACAACTTACACTTCTTCATTTGTTTAATAGAGTTATCCATCTAATCCATTATCAATATCATTAATCCTTTGAGAAAGCCCTCTCAGGTTGAGGAGGCTAAGCCTCAGCCAAAAGTAGGTTTGAAAGAGTTACACAAGGCCTTCCTAATCAGCAGCATATCAGGTTAAGGTTTTGTGATAACAGGGGCCACCTTCAAGTATTGAGCATAGGCTTGGGCCTTCAGCAACTCATTCTTGGTCTTTATTTCCTTGAACTTTCCTTTTATGTCTATGATATTCTCAGATGAAGATCTGAAAGATGAAACTTCTACACTCTGTTTTCTTTCAAGCTCTTGCCTTTGTGAGTTGGAAGGTGCCCCACCTGTTGGAAATGTATGTAAGTTGTCTCCACCTTCTTTTCTCAAACTCCCTGTTGTTTCCTTAAAGAATTCTTCCTCTGAATATGGATTTAGCCTGTGCCTCTTAGCACGAGGCTGGTCTAGAGGACCACTGGCAGGGGTAGCTACTTCCCTATCTTTTTTCAAGTTATTTTCCTCATTCAGAGGAGTCTGCACAACTAGGGGATTTCCCATATTAACTTGAGCTGGATGAGGCTGTGGTAGAGCTTGTTCTTCAGAGATTTCAGGCTTCTCTGAGATCTCAGTTGTTCTGATGTTTGAGTACTTGTTCCCTAGTTTTGTTCTTGTGGTGGTTCTGCTGGGGGAGCACTAGTTTCCTGTTATGCCTTTGAGAAGTCTCTGCTGTAGAGACACTAGGCTCTGATGTTGGCCTTTGAGAAGATTCAGCTGGCACCTATGCAAAAGATTCTAGGTCAAGTCTCTTTTCCAAGTCTTTCATTACATTCTCAACTTCAACTTGATCACTATCCATTTCAACTAGAGTTCCTTCCTTCCATTCATCCATATTTTCATATTGTTCTATCTCAGGGACTCTATGATGGATATAGGGTGATAGTTTATGTTTCATTCTCCTATCACAAATGAAACCTTGTGGGTCATATCTCCAAGCAAAGCTTTTCTTGAGTTTCATTATTGTTTCTATGATTTCTTCTGCTCTTTTCCCTACTTCTCTATTATTGCATACAAATGGACCTAAGTGGTCTTTGATCCTTAATTGGGCTTTTTTCTTCGCCTTGGTGAGATGAATTTGGTAATAGTTTAACATTTTCCTATAATATTCCAAGGCAAACAATCTCATGGGGACATACTTAGGCAGCTTGAAAGGAGGGAGCTCACAACCATAGATTCGGATCTCAGTGTGATTTTGGTACAAGTACCAGTCACCTATCTTTTACTACTTTGGTAATTTCAAAATTTTCTTGATCTCATCACTAATCCTAGGAGGAGGATTTCCAGTCAGCATGGTGGTCACAGGGTGGACAAACTAGTCAATGAATTCATTTTATGAATAGGGACAAGTATATGAGTAGTGGAAGATGGAAGTCCAGAAAATAACTGATCTGGGATTACCTCTGGTATCAAGCTTATTCACAGAGAATGAGAACTTGTCAAACTGATAGTAAAGGAAAAGGTGATATATGAATGTAGAATACTTGAACACCTTTTCATTTTCTAGTCTCATGAACTGGTCATGGATTTTCTCAGCAATGAAAGCAACATAGTTGTATTTGATAGCAGGAGGTTGACTAGGGGTAAAAATGGACATGAAAACTAGGGTCAATTCATCAACAAACTCACTGGTAGTGAAACCCATTATAGCAGAAATCATATTAACAATGTTTTTGCCTATCTTAGTGAAAAAACATGTTAGATAGGGAGGATGATTTTTGAGTATGTGATCCTTGTCTATGCAAGTATGGCAAAGACGATTGAGTTTAGAACTAGAAATTTTGGTGGACTTTTCAAGAAATTCTCCAAGGGAAATGGGGGTGAGGTTTTGACCGGGCTAAAACTGTAGCATTTCATTGATTGAGTCTACAGTGATTATGAAGAGGATAGTTTGACTGGGAGACATTATTGCTCTGAGGGTGGGATTATAATTGGCTTGACATTGATGGATAATGTCAAGGAAAATGTGCACAGAAGGGAGTATATACCTTGGGAGATTTGATTCCCAAAGTCCTATGGTATCAGAGCCATTCATGTAATTGTCTCAGCATTGACAAAATACTTTCAAGGAGTTATTATCAGTTTTAAGGTCTTTTATTTGAAAATTTTTATCTGCTAAGGGCATATAATCCAAATCCCTGTGAGGAGTAGTGATGAGAGGTACATTGAGGGCCACGGGGGTTTCCATTTTTGGTTCTTATGGATTTCAGAGATGGAAATGGGGTTTTGAGTAGATTTGGTGAAACACGGGGTCCTGGGAGTCTTCAATTTAAATTTCGCAACTAAATTACAATGAATTTTGGGGTTTTCAACGTAATTACAAAGGAAATTAAGTATTCACACGATTTCTAGAAGGAAACTAGTAAATACCTGTATTTGAGTGACTGGTAATGGAGTGCAGGTTTGTTGGGTACCAATAGTGGACTGCAGTAGTGTTGAACTGCAACTTTTAGGATGGCTGATGGTTGGAGTATGAGCTATTTGACTTCACATTCTGGTTGCATGCATGGGTTTTCAGAGTAAGGACAGAAAATAGTTTAAATTTGTTTTTTATGCAAATTCAAAGCTTTTGGCGGGTTTCATGACATGGACAGGTGGCGTCAGTGGAGGGGCGATTGGACATTTTGTCTTTAGCAGGGAGGCAGTAAGCGGGTTTCATCGCACCGGGTTTGGAGGGTAAGTGGTATTTGGGAGGGACTGCACAATTCCATACGCTACTTGACAGGTAGCGTGGGTGATGTTCACGAAACCGCTCACCATTGCACGCTAAATGTTGACCACAGAGGCCCATGTGATATGCACGATGTCCGTTGGATCTACGTGTTCCAATCAGACGATAGTCGTGGAGATGAAGTGATTGGCGAGTATGGAGGGTGGGCCTCATATAAATTAAAAGAAATAATCATATCGGGGTTAATTCGATTGGTTATAGAGTTATTAATTAGTCCAAATGGCATAATTAATCCTCATTAAATGGTGGTGGGGTCAGATTCTTAATTAACTACAGATTAGTTAATTAATTTCGTTTATTTATTTGTTTTATGGTTATATTTAACCAAGGGCGGGATATATAGTGATTTGGGGTTTTGTATAGTAATATAATATGGGTGTGGGTATTTTTGTTTTATTTAGGATTTATATAATAAAACATTAGTGGTTAATATGACCAAATGAATGAAAAAGTGCTAAGTCCAACTTTTTCTGAAAATATTTCATCATATAACATATTGACTTAGGCTAAAATGTATATAAGGGTTTTTATGACGATTTATTTCAATTTCCCTAAGTAAAATAGGATTTTACTTAGGAAAAGTTTTATCAAAGGAATGAGTGATCTTATTGGGGGGTAATGTTGATGAAAGGGATTTAATTACTTTAGGCATTTCCAATTATTGGGTCGAGGGTCTGATCCCTCCAAAAGTCAGAGAAATGCTCTGAGCCCCTCTAACTTTGGCAATTACCTTTAGCACTTAGGGAATTAGTGAAGATTTTAGGGGAATGAGTAGGGAAGTTAATTATTTTGACTTTGCATGTTAATGTGCCTTTCCATGTGATACATGCCTTTGCCTAGTGATGAAAGTAAACGATTTAAGCATTGAACTTAACCATTCACCACACATTTATTTTGCAACCATCATCTACTTACCCTGCCTAATTTATCCTAGCATTTCCACTTCTTTATTAGGGTGCACTTAGACTTGCAAACCCTTATCAACTTTCTTTTTCTTTTACATAGTGATACCTATCTAAGTCTACACTTATTACATCCAAGGGCTCAGATTAAACTGTTGAGCTCCTTTTTCTCTCTACCTATCTACTTATTTTCCAAGTTTACATTGATTGGTCAAATCTTTACTCTCTATTTCTAAAACATGAAATTGAAAACATGAAATAACCAAGTTTAAACTGTTTGTTTACCATGGATTGTGGCATAGGTAACAAATTGCACACAATCTTTATTATACCTAAAAGTAAGTAGTAGTGGCATTTAGACTTGCACACTTTCCTGGTCTTTTATTTTTGTTGGTGTTCATTTTCTTTTCATTTTTTAGATCTTTTCTTTATTCTTTTTACCCTTTTATTCTTTTTCTAGGGTATACCCTCTTTACATTTTTTTTATTTTTTTATTTTTTACAAATGTTGAAAACCTTTGCAACAAGTAAAGGTATGAACATATTTCAGAACAAGATCAAGTCAATCATGATATATGACACCTATTGGTATAGGGGCATAAGAGAGCTTCTTCTGAAATCTATAGAAGTTGGCTTGAGCTCCTAGTGATCTCCCGCCGACTGACCAAGTGACAACCTGCAGTGAGAACTAGTACTTGTGCATATAACACCGATGCTTCCACGTTTGTTACGAACTACTAGGTTGAAAAAAATAAAGTTGGTAGCCCAAGAGTTGCAGCATTCTTGCTGCAATACTGGCACTCACCACTTTTTGGCGCCATTGTAGGGGAAGCGTCAGAGTATTCTGTGATTACCGTTTTCTTCTATTTCTTATTGCAACATTCTGCTAATAGTTTATTTCGGAAAAAGTAGACTAGTCATTTCTTTTCTTTCAGTTCTGCATTTCCTTGCTTTCTTTTTCAATTTTGCAAATTTCCATTCAGCAAGTTCATTTCAGCTAGTTGCAATTTGTTTTGTTCAATCACAATTTCAGTTTCTGCAGGTACTTTCAATGTGGGGAAAAAGAAACAAAAAACCAACCAAAAATATTTCCTTTCATGCCTCGTAGGAATAGAGATAACTTAGGAAAAAATTTTCCCAACACCCCGACTGCTTCACACAGCCAACCTTCTCTCTTCTTTGGTGGCTGCAATCAAGAAGAACCCTTAGGTGAACATCCAGACATATTTAAAGAACCTATAGTGGAAGAAGAAGAATAAAACATTCCTCGGGAGCCAGTGGCTAAAAATAAAAATTCTAGGGGAAATGGAGAGAGAATAGAGGGTACCGTCCCCATTCAGGAGACCAATGGGGACACCAAAATGAAGAATATAAGTCCTTCAACCCTACCTCACTTCCATGGTCTGACTACAGAAGGTCCTGACACCTTCTTGTTCGAGTTTTCTGTCATCTGTCAAACCTATGACTACAAAGAAGACAAGCAAAAGTTGAAACTTTTCCCTTCTGCTCTCAAGGATGCAGCACTGTGCTAGTTCATGGGATTACCTAGCAATAGCATCACAACTTGGGCTCGGATGTAGCATGCCTTTAATAACAAGTATCAAGACCATTGTAGGTCAAAAGATACCAAAGAATAAATCTTCTGAATGACCATAGGAAGTGATGAGTCCCTGGAAGACTATGAAGAGAGGTTCCAGGTCAGTTACAAAAGGGCCAGGTGTACACTTGACCTTGACTCTCTGAAGTTCATCCTGCTTAGGGGAATTCGGGAAGACCTTTTGGACACCCTCCATCTACTGGCCGGGGGAGACATCTACCAACTATCCTATGAGGACATAAAACTATTTTTAGAAACCATTCTAGAGCAGCCAGAAAGAAAGGTAGGGGGAGTCAACCCATAACCAGTACCTCTTCTTCCAATTCATCCATTAAAGGTGAAATTAGAAACATGTTGGAAGACTTGAAGAGTGAGATGTTGCAGACTCTTGCCATGCAAATGGATACCTTACATATCAAAATAAAATAAGAGGAAGTAGAGAGAGCTTTGGCCATTTTTTTCCCTAGACGCACCAGGAGGCATCCTAGGAATGAATTCCCATTGAACTCTATAGAGGTTTGTTCAGTCTGTGAAGAAGATCATTCTACAGATTAGTGCCCTTCCTTGCCTGGACTTAAAGATGTATATCCAGGGGCTAAAAGAGTCATTGAATATATCTATTACATAAACCAAAGGAGGCCGCATGGACCTAAACCATACCAGCAGGGGATGTAAGAGACATCTCAGGCATACTACAACCCCAACCAAGTCACCTCCATACCTTCTTGGGGCCCCCCTGCTCATCCTTCTTGGTCCATGCCTCCCCCTTGGTCCTTCACATCTCAATATCATGCCCAACCAGCCACCCATTCATTTCAATCCTATGCTCAGCCGCAACCTCAGTGGAATGCATCTCATCAGGGGTGGAGGCCCCAGTACAACTCTCTTCCGGCTCTTCTGCCTTCACCACCTGCCCAACCATAACCGTTACCTTCTGCTCCACCAAGGCAACCCCAAATGCCTGCCCAGCCAATTCCAAACCTGAAAAATAGATAGGCTCAACAAGTGTATAGTGGGGAACCATCATGCCCAACTTATGCTGTGGAGATCCAAGAAATTAACTTGCAATCTGGGAAAGTTCTCCCAGATAGCTAGCCTCCACCCAAGGAGGTTGAGGAAGATAAAGAGGAAAGCAAACCTAAAACAAATCCACCCTTTCCTAAGAGACTATCCATGTCAATCAAGCCTACCCCAAAAGAGACTGAACTCCTAGGAGAATTGAAACATTTATGTGTGAAGATACCACTTCTCCAAACCATAAAATATGTGCCTATCTAAAATAGGTTGATCAAAGATAAGTGCTTTAGGCATCCAAGAAGGCGCAAGTGAGATGCCCCAACCATCAATGTCATAGGACAACTGTCTGACCTGATTTTGGGGAAGATAATCTATCCAAAATATCTTGACCTTGGAAGCCCAGTAGTTAATGTCCACATCAATGGCACAATGATCCCACATACCTTGATTGATCTAGGAGTTTCCATTAATATAATGAAAAAGGACACAATGCTCAAACTTAATCTCTAAGGCTCCTTGAGGAAGACCACGACAGTGCTGCAGCTAGCAAACTGCTCCACAATGACCCCTGAGGGGATTGTGGAAGATGTGATGGTCTCCATTAATTCTTGGGAGTACCCATCTGATTTCTTAGTTCTCCAACCAAAGGAAAAGCTCGCTGGGTAGCCTCTCATTCTGGGAAGACCCTGGTTGGCTACAGCCAATGCCTACATTAGCTATCGAGTTGGGAACATGACCATAAAGAATGGGCACATGTCCAAGAAGTTATTCCTATATCCTCCTACCCAACCCTTTCTAGAACATGATCTACCTCTTTGGTTGGAGGAGGAGGATGTGGATGAAGTTTATTCTGTTCCACTTTGTACATTAGAAATCGCCATGGGGGGGAAACCGCAAGATGAGGATGATATGATTGAAAAATTGATTTAGAATCCACCTCCTAGTGTATCACCATTAAAAGACATAGTAAGAGAAACCAAAAAAAAACCCCTCAACTGATCTTTGTATGGCCAACCCCACTTCTATCTGTGTTAAAAATATAGAGTTCGGCCCAAAAAGAACATTGAAAATCAATTCATCCCTATCTACTTCCCAGGAGAAGGAGTTATGCAGCATACTGAGAAAACATCTAGATGCCTTCGCCTGGAGTTATAAGGAGATGAAGAGAGTGCACCCTTCAGTATGTACTCATCATATATACATTAAGGAATATTGCAAGATAGTTAGGTAGCCTCAAAGGAGGATGAACCCAACACTTAAAGATATTGTTAAGGAAGAACTGCAGAAATTGCTTGATGTAGGATTCATCTATCCCATCTCTGACAGTGAATGGGTCTCTCCTTTGATGCTAGTGCCAAAGAAAAATGGTAAGTGAAGAATCTATGTCGACTACCGAGAATTGAACAAAGCCACTAAAAAGGACCATTTACCTTTACCTTTCATAGATCAAGTGTTAGACGGAGTGGCAGGGAAAAAATATTTCTCCTTACTAGATGGGTTTAGCGGGTACAATCAAATTCAAATCACCCTGGAATACCAAGATAAGACCACTTTCACTTGTCCTTGGGCTACCTTTGTATATCGAGTCCTTCCTTTTGGTTTGTGCAACACTCTAGCCACTTTCCAAAGAGCGGTATTGAGTATATTTTCTGAACTGGTTCATGATGCAGTAGAAATATACATGGATGATTTTATTTTACTCCTTATGGCTCTAACTTTTAGGAAGCTTTATCTAACCTAGGAAAAGTTCTAGATAAGTGCATTGAGATGAACCTATCCCTCAGTCTGGGAAAATGTGAACTTTTGATGACTAAAAGGACCGTGCTAGGTCATGGAATATCTTAACAAGGACTGCAGGTGGACCCCAACAAAATTGCCATCGTCCAAAGGGTTCCACCTTCTCAAAAGGTGAGAGATGTCAGAATCTTCCTAGGCTTAGCTCGATATTCCAGGAGATTCATTAAAGACTTCAACAATTTAGCCTCTCCTCTTTTTGGCCTCCTAGGCAAAGATGTTGAGTTCATATGGTTGGAAAACTATCAAGAAGCCCTAGATACCTTGAAGAGAAAGCTAGTGACTACCCCAATTATCAGAGGCCCAAACTGGGCCCTACCCTTTCACATTCACACAGATGTCTCGAAAAAAGCAATAGGAGCAGCCTTAGGACAAATTGATGAAAAGTTACCTTATGCCATATACTTTATAAGCAAAAACTTGTCAAAGGCAGAGTTAAACTATACAGTGACCAAGAAGGAACTCCTAGCTACCGTGCATTCCTTAAACAAATTCGAACATCATATCACAGGCTATCAAACCTTTGTGCACACTGATCATGTTGCAATTAGATATTTAATGAACAAACCAGATGTCAATGCTCGCATTATTAGATGGTTTCTTTTACTACAACAGTTTGATCTGACCATTATTAATAAGCTTGATAAAGAGAATGTTGTTGCTGACCTTTTGTCTAGAGTAAATTTGCCTGCAAGTGAAGAAGGAATGGTGGATAACCAAATGCTAGATGAACACCTATTTTCTATATCAGTACTCTCTCCATGGTTTTCTGATATAGAAAACTACTTGGTTTCAACACATTTCCCACCACACCTATCCTCAAAATAGAAGAGCAAGATAGTAAGTAAAAGCACCCCTTTCACCTGGATTGGGGGAAATCTCTTCAAACTTGGCCCAAATCAGATCTTGAGAAGATGTGTCAAGGAGGAGGAATTCTTTGACATCCTCTTGACCTGTCATGACAGGCCTTGTGGAGTTCATTTTGCAGCAAAAAGAACCGCCTTCAAGATATTGCAAGTAGGCTACTACTGGCCCACTCTTCATTAGGATGTGAGGAGATACACGAGCTAGTGTGATCGGTGTCAAAGGATGGGGAAACCCACTCCAAAGGATGAAATGCCCATGCAACCTCAAGTGACCTTTGAACCATTTGAGAAGTGGGGCATGGACTTTGTGGGGCCTATCAACCCCCCTTCAAAGCATAAGTAGTACATAATTTTGTGCATCGACTACCTGACAAAGTGGGTGGAGACAAAAGTAATCAAAGTAGTGACAGAGGAAAAAGTAGCTGAGTTTTTGAGGGAAAACATATTCTACAAGTTCAGGTACCGAGAGAGTTGGTCACAAACCAAGGAAATTAGTTCACTTCCAACCTGATTGAAGACTTGCTCACACATCATAAGATCAAGCACAGGACTTCCACCCCTTACAATCCACAAGCCATTGGGCAAGTGGAGGTCACTAACAAATCATTGGAAGGGATCCTAACCAAGGTAGTGAGCAGCAGCAGAAAATACTGGGTGGACAGATTAGTTGAGGCCACTTGGGCCTACAACACAACATGGAAGACCACCACCGGGTTCACCCCTACGAACTAGTCTATGGGAAGAATGCTTTACTATTAATAGAGTTTGAATTCAATACCCTAAGGATGGTAGCTTAGCTGGACCTAGACCTCAACCATGCATAGAAGGAGAGATTACTTTAGCTCAATGAATTGGATGAATACATATTGCAAGCCCTTCTTGATAGAGAGGTAGTTCAGCTTCAGAGAAAGATATGGCATGACAGAAATATCAGGGAGAAGAAATTCCAAGAGGGAGATTGGGCACTACTCTATGATTCAAGATACAAGGATTTCAAAGAAAATCTGAGAACAAGATGGCTAGGACCCTACACTGTGGAGAAATGCAATGACAATGGTTCAGTTCTGATCAAAACCATTGATGATGAAGCCATATCCATGCTTGTCAATGGATATCGGTTGAAATTCTACAAGAAACCCCTCTCCAAGTGAGAGTTTATTGAATATTTGAATAAAACAATGATGGTAGTTGAGCATGTCTTATCTTCCACTTCACCCACTCACTAAAGAAAAAAGAGAAAAAATAAGGACTCAAGTGAAAACCTCCATGAGGCACATGAGTCCCATCATTGGGTTGAAAACCTCTTATGAGGCGGCCCAGTGATGTGAAAAAAAAGGGGGAAAAGAATAAGGTCCCTGGGTGAAAACCTCCCTTGGAGGTGCCTAGTGCAGGCAATTAAGGTGAAAACCTCTCTGAGGCGCCCAAGTTGTTTTCAAAAAAAAAAATGAATTTTTATTGCATTGCAGGTTTGCAAGAGGACTACAGGGAGCAGAAGAAGGTGCCAAGGGGACCCTGACATTCATACCAGCATCCATCTCATCTTCTCCACACCTTCATCCATCATTTTTGGCATCTCTTTCACCCCACTATACCTCTTCTTCCAAAACTGTGTTTTCTATAGGAGGTTCCTGTAGGAATTACAAAGAGTCAAAAAGTGTCTACAGGAGGCAGTTTGAGGACAAGAAAAGCTTCATGAGGAACCTATAATCCCTCTTACCATCTTCAAACATCCTTGCCATTATTTCCAAGCCTACATCACACTCCAAACATCATTATTATTTTTTTTCCTTTCCGAGAAAAAACACAGAAAAACAATTTTTCAGTTTTGAAAAAAATAAAGGAGGAAAAGGCACCATTAACTTTACCTAAAGCTTACCTACTATCCCTCCGTCATTCATCTCCACCTCTGGCATCATTATCGAGCTCCAAGCATAGGGAAATAGCTAAAGTTTCAAGGGGAGAAGCAGTTATAGGAGCTTCTGTAGGAATTCTTGTAGTCGCTGATCCCATAGAAGTCCAGCACCAGCAGTAAGGGACAATACATCTCAAGGTTGAAAATGCACATGCAGCTCAACTCCAGCAAAAGAAGAACCTGCAAAAACACACAACAACACATCAACAAGCAGAGACAACATGCATGAAGGAAAATGAAGGCATGCAGTAGAGAAAGCCACAACACCTCACAATCGATGGCAGCAAATACACTTGGGTTACAGGTAAGTAGCTAAGTCACTCCTCTATCTACATTTGTGTAATTAGGAATCATACGAAGTAAATGAGATGGTTGAAATTGAAAGAGGGAAAGGTGGCCAGTTAACTTGACCACCTTCATTTAGTTGACTCCACTTAACCGAGATATCAGCCACACGTGCGCACAGTCAACTCAAGCAAAAGATGCGAAGGATAGGTAGTGGGAGGAAGAGTTCACTCCGATGCAATAGTGAGGGGATGATTACTCGGGGGGTCATGATGACCAAGTAGGTGGGGACCAACGGTCCTAACTTGGGCAACATACACCTTGCCAGCTCAGCACTCATAATCGAAAACAGCCACAAAAGGTAATGAGCATTCTTCCCCGCGCATTCTCACCACCTTTTCTTCAGTTTCTCCTCGTAACTCAGCCACACAGTAGTCTTCTTATGCCCCCACAGCCTCGTATCCATCATCCTCCATCAATTTCCTCCATATTTTTGCTCTCAGCATCATCTACAAGAGCCCTACAAGTTTTCTACAGGAGCGCCTACAAGAAATCTACAGGAGGGATAGCGGGGTTCTACAAGATGGGTAATGAATCATTTTGAAGGGAGGAAACATGATTTTTGGCATGAATTTCAGTCTAAAGAGGTAGGGTTCAAGAATTCCCTCTATTGAATACCAAAATTTGAAAGAGTTGGTCTCAAATTGAAGATAAAATGAGTCTTTAAAGAGGGTAGAAATACATAAAAATAAAAATAAAAATAAAAAAAATTTTAAAAAATCTATTTTTTTTTAAACACAGTCGCCTCTGTTTTTCTATTTCACTCAAAATTATTTGTCTCCACCTCCATATCTGATTTTTTAAAAGAATTGCAGGCATTATGACAAGGGGTTTATGAGAAAAGAGCCCACTAACACCACTAGACTCCATGCACATCCTCAAGTGGTGGAAATATTTACAAGGGCAAACTGGATGAATTTCTTTGAGAAGTTTAGAGGGTTTGATGATGAAATTTCCCATGAATTTGCTCTCTCTCTCTGGTCCCTCACACAAGAACTCATGCTACTATAACCATTAGAGGCCCCTCCATTGAAATAACCCCTAAATTCATTAGTAGGGTCACTACCCTTCCTCTTGGGCTGCCTTGGAGTAAAGATGAGAAAATAATTGGCCAGGCTGCCAAGAGGAAATTTTTCCAAGATAATGAAACCCTTGTTGAAGGAAAAAATGGAATTAGGAGGGCTAGTGTACCATATCCCTGGGATGAGGTTAGCCACCAAGTGATCAAATACATTTCTTGTGAAGGGAGGCACAACATTGTTTATGGATATCATTTTAGAATCCTCTAAGACTTGAGATATGGCATGGATACCCCATCAGATCAAAAGCTCTGTATCCCTTACTTTCTCCTTCAGTCCCTCATTGAATCCAGCACCAAGATACAAGAAGGAAATTCACAGTAGATAGCTCACCATGGCCTAATCAACATCCTAATAGAAGAAGCCCTCCATACCCTTACAATCCCTATAGCATGGGAAGTTTTCAGAAATATGACAATTGATGATGACATCAAGCCATTAACCTATGATGTCAGTCCTGCTGTCAGTGTGGAGGGAGAACAGTAAGGAGGATAAGATGAAGCCAGTGGTGACATAGCAAAGAAAAAGAGAAAGGAGGAAAGAAAATAAATAGAGGAGGGGAGAGTTGAAGAGACAAAACAGGAGGTAGAAAAAGAGACAGAGTAGGAGGAGGAAAAAGAAACAAAAGAGGGAGAAAAGGAGGCAGAGAGGATAGAGCAAAGAGAAGAGTCCCCTAAAACTTTGGAAAGAGAAGTAGTAGCTACCCTCACTACCCTCAATACACCAGTCAAGTAGAAGTAGAAGAGGAAAAGAAAAACCTCCATGTATTTCAGGGCAAGGAAAAGTGCCAGAATTAAAACAAGAAAACCTCAACCCTCATCAAAGACTTCCATTAACATTGAAGATTCACCATCTACAAAGGTGAAAGAATCTCCTTCCAAGACAACCATAACCTATGAAAGGAGGACTACAAGATCTTCTACATGGAAGGGAAAGGAAATTCTACAGGACCCCAAACCAGACCTACAGGAGAACAGTCCTACATGAGACACTGTCCAAACTACAGGAGATACAATAACTTGAGGAAAAGATAGGAGGACAGCCAGAGCTGCAAGAGGAAGCATAAGATCTACAAGATCCTGACCCCCCACCTAGTCTTGACTCCTATTACAGAATACTTGATGGAGGTAAGATAAACCCACAAAAATTTGCAATTCCACTGTTTTTCAAATTGGAAAAAGAGAGAGTGAGAACATAGGTGGATGCAGATAGCCAAGTCAAAAGGAGTTGAGGATATTGGCCACATGGAAGACAAACTCATGGAAATGGGTAGGGAATTGAGTGCTCTCAAAGATAGAGAAGATATTACAAGAAGCCACCTTGAGAATGAGAATGAATTACTAAGGATGCAGTTGTAGGAGAAAGAGACTCATTTGGCATACATGACCAGCTTATCCATAGAAGCATTACAATGCAGAACACAAACCAAATCTTATGGCCCCTATCTGAAGGATCAATGGCTTCAATTCCAAATAAAAACTTTGGCACAAAGAGGCATAATGCCTTTCCAAGACTACAAGCAGTTCATGGATTTGTGTGACCAAAGCACCTCCGAGGACAAAGAAAAGATGGTAGAGATCTATCTACACAACATGGCCCTCACAGACCTGAATGTGTGGGACCCCAATGCCAAGATAGGGGATCTGCAATGAATGGCCATGGCATCATGGATGAAGCATGAAGAATTAAGGGCAGCAAAAATGAAAATATTGTTAATAAAAGAGCAAAATGAACCATTAATGATAAGAGTTGAGCCATCGGATCCTATGGCATTCATCAGCACACACAACCTACTTGCCAATGACCCTCAGATTTCCCCTAAATATCTAGCCAATCAAGAAAAATCCATTGCACACTTTGAAGATATTAGGCTACTTGGGGATGACTGTGTGCATGCATGCATGAGAAGATGGAACACCCTACCTGACATCTTGCAAATCAGAGAATACCATTCCCCCATGAGGCTGAAGGAGGCATTGAAAAGAGTGTGAATGTACAAGTGCTCCATGCAAAGGTTGAAGGTCAACTGGATTGGCCTCAAACTTAGTCCTCCACTCATATTAGGCATGCTAGAAGGCTGAAGAGAAGAAGAAGAGAAGGAGCAGTGGAAGGACATAGACATAAAGGCAAGATTTTATGGAGAACATGAGCAGACCACATCAGAAGCCTGGAATGTTAGGAGGACCACTAGGGCCATGAAAGACCAAGAGATTGATTAGGTTGCTCAGAGGATGAGAAACAACTTCAATAGGGGGGTGATGATGAGCCTCATAAATTGGTAATTATATGGGCTCATTTTACCTCCTAACCTAGTCAAATCAACCATTCTCTTAGCTTATTGTATGATTTTCTAATGATATTTATGGTTATAAGGTGAGTTGAGTTAGTTATTATGCCATGTGGTCTAAAATGTATCTAATGCAGATTATTGATGGATTTCGAGGTCAAATTCAAGGATCTAGTGGTCAAACTACAACAATAACTCGAAGTAGATAGAGGAGAGGACTTATAGGAGGGAATCCCCCTCATTTATTGCTTCTCACTCGAATTCCCCTTCATTCAGCTCGAAGTACAAGTAGCCGAATCATGCACTAGAAGGCAGCTGAGCAAGTGGAAGATGATTGATAATTATCTCGAGTTTTGGGAGCCAAGCCTCCCTTATTTTAAGGAAGTTGTTGGTAGCTTCAGATGTATAATTAGAGAGGCCTAGGGCCTTACTATGGTCAATTTTTTTTCTTGTGTAAACTCTGCTAAAATTTCAAGCTTACTATTTTATGACAGATTTATGTAGTCTTGCTATTTTTTGATAATGAAGATGGAATCTTTTTTGAGCTAACACTGATTTATCTCAGAGGGTTGAAGCTCTTGGGTTAGGGCCCAATCCAAGCAGCCAAGTGATCCGAATTGGATCCATGAAGAGTAATCAAAGCACCATGACTGTATCAAATCAAAAAAAAACTTCAAATTCAAGAGCACAGAGCGATCAGGAAGACCTCTAAACAGTGGTAGTTAGCAGCCAGCGAGGAACGACAAGGACCTCGATCAAAGCACACTGACCGAGGCCCATGGAGACTATGCAGGAGGCAAAACTAGAACCTGGGAAGCCCGGATCGGGAAAAGGATGTTGTTTCTGATGCGTGATTACAAAACCCCTCGAGAAGGAAAGCCCTGAAGTGCTTGGTTGCATGGAAGCCGGGAAAACCATGGGGAAAGCGCTAAAGACTAAAGGCGGGACCCACACTCCAAAACTGATGATATATTGGGGGAACCCTTGGGTGGTAAGCGAATTTCAAGAAAAATGAGCGATTCCTTTCAGCACCCAACTCGTGGCAGGTGGAGGAGAGAGAAAACTGCTGCTCATCGCACGCTAATGGTCGAGCAAGTCAACCGTGTGAAATGAGAGAATGTCGTCAGATCTGAGGGCTCTAGATCTAATGGTGGAGACCGCACCTGATGGAGGAACCAAATTTGAGAGGGGATTTAGCCACGGCAGAAAGAATTTTGATGTCCAATTTGACCGCTAAGTTGGTGGATGACTCATTCCACAACGTAACCGAAAAACTGAACCGACGAGGGAAAGCTGGCTTAGTTCGAAGGAGGACAATTGGCCACTCCCTGTGAGCCATTGATGATGATGCTGAGACAGGGAACTCCAAGTGAGCAGTAGCAGGCGATCTGATGAGGAAAGAAGAGGAAGCGAACAATCATGAGATCGACTGGATTTAAAGCCATGAACAAAGAACAGAGGAGAAAAAAACATCGAGAGGAAGAACCAAAGAGAAGAAGATGAAGACAAAGAAAAGAAAAGACAGTGAAGAAAGAAGCAGAAAGATAGAGAGCCGAGCTAACCTGTAGCACAAGGCAGCATCGAGCAATCCCTGAGAGGATCTGTCGGGAACTGAGCACCACATTAGGCTCCTCCCATTAAAGACCAAAAAGGTCAAGTTCTGGTAAGGAAAAGACTTTTTGTACTCTAGTGGCTTGGGGGATCCAAGAACCACCCTACCAAACATTGTTCTATTTCAGGAGACTCAATTTGAGCTCCTCGTTGTAAATCTCTACTTTAAAGACACAATAAAAGAAGGCCACCACTGAAGCTGGACTGGAGACGTAACCCTGGAGGATAGGGTGAAGTCCTTATTAATTCTTGTGATCTTGTATTTTCTTACTGTGTTTCTTTGTTGTTTTCCATATTTCCAATGTCTGTGTATTTCGCAATCTGATTGATCCATTGCCTAAAATAACATAGACACACACCAGAACATGAGTCTGTAATACCTTCATTCAATAATTAATTAACTGAGGTCACTCAAGGGTGATTTTCAAATCAAGTGGTATCAGAGCTCTAGACTGTGAGGTTAGACAGGCTTGTGTTGATTTAGCTGTGAATGCTCACTAGATCAAAGCTCAAATTAGGAGAAGGAGAGTTGGTCGAAACTAATCCTAAAATTGGGAGAGTCTATCCTTGGAAGACAATGTCAGAGGAAGGTCCTATGGGTCCAGACCCTCAGTTCATAGAAAGCTTCCTAGCCATAAAGTCCATGGTAGAAGAAATGTATAGGGATTTTAGAAAACATAAGGATGAAGATTCATCAGGCTCTAAATAGGACAAAGGAGAAGATGAGTCTCACTGCCATGACCACTCAAAAGGAAAAGGGAAAGAGGAAAGATTTATCACACCTCCTAATAGCCCTAAAAAGAAAGCATCTTTGATCAAGCTAGATGTTAAATTTGATTTACCTATATATGATGGAGAGTTAAATGCAGAAAAGTTGGACAATTGGATTAGACAAATTGATGTGTATTGCAGAGTGCAGAACATTGACTCAAACAAGAGAAACATTGAGCTAGCAAGCCTATGCCTCGAAGGCATTTCCTTGGTTTGGTGGGAAGACAGAACCCAATATGAAATGAAAAGACATGGTAATACTATCTCTGTTTGGAGTGAATTTGTGTTTGCAATCAAAAAGTAGTTCTTTCCATTGGCCTACATGCAACAAGCCATGATGAGTTGGCAAACTCTTCGGCAGTTGAAAGGGTAAAGTATGCAAGGGTACACTCAAGAATTTAGAAAGAGAGCATTGATTCTAGGAATCTCAATAGACTCATTAGAGACTCTGTTGAAGTACATTGGGGGTCTACACAGCTACATGAGGCATACCATCCTCATGTTTAATCCCACTAGTATAGATGAGGTATTTGTACAAGCTACTCATCTAGAAGCTAGAGGAAAGAATGGAAATCCAGAAGTTGGGGGACCATCCCAACCCACTGTAAGAAAGAGCAAGGAGAAAAGAAAGCAGAAGTGGAAAGCAAGGATGGATAACTCTGCATAGAAGAGCAAAGTTTCATGCACTCACTGTAAAAAGGATGGGCATGATGATGAGCATTGTTGGATTCTGCATCCAGAGCTGAGACCTAAGAAGTTCGAGGGCAAGAAGAAGAATACTGCTACAGCTATTCAGAAAGATTTGGGGTTAGAATCGGGAGATGAAACAACTATTGTAGCCACAGGTATAAAATGTAAGAATTCTGAAGCATCTACTAGTAATTATGCACAATCTAGTATTGATGAAGAAAATGAGAGAAGAAGACATGAACTTTTCCATATTCGAATTATTTCCAAACATCAAAATATTGATACTTTGTTTGATAGTGGATCACAAGTAAATTTAATTTCTGAAGAAATTGTAAAGAAATTAGGATTAGCAACTACACCTCACAAGAAACCATACCCATTAGGATGGTTGAATGATAATGCACAACTACTAGTGACTAGACAGTGCAAACTCAAGTTTTCTTTTGGGTCAGCATTTGTAGATGAGGTTGAGTTAGACATAATTCCATTGGATATATGTGGAATTCTCTTAGGAAGTCCTTACTTTTATGATAGAAAATCTATTTTCTATAGAGCTAAGAACAAGTATCTACTTGTCAAAGATGGAATCGAATACTTTGTAAGAGCTCATAAGCTCAAGAATAATTATACTCTCATAAACTCAGGGCAGATGAAAAGAATAATAAATCCATGAAAAAAATTCTTACTGATGGTTGTAAAGGAAAAGAAACCTAATAAAACCAATGTATTTGAGGGTTGTGATGCTAAACAGCAAGCTGATTTATAAAAGATTGTTTCAGAGTATGATATCTTGTTTCAAGAACCTAAAGGTCTGCCACCCAAAAAGGAAATAGTACATGATATTATTTTGCAGCAAGATGCTCCATCGCCTAACATTGGAATGTAAAGGTTGTCTGCTTTAGAGAATGCTAAAATCAAGAAGCAGGTGCAGGAGTTGCTCGAGAAAGGGTTCATCAGGCCTAGCACATCACCATCTGGGTCACCAATTGTTTTGGTGAGAAAGAAGGATGGCTCGTGGAGAATGTGCATTGATTTCTGAGCACTCAATAAGATAAAAATACAAAATTGTTAGCCCCTTCCTTGCATAGACGATCTTTTAGATCAATTGAAAGAGGTTGTTTATTTCACCAAGCTAGACTTGCACAGTGGACACCATCAAGTTAGAGTTGTAGAACAAGATGCATGGAAAACTACTTTCAAAACAAAGCAGGGATTGTATGAGTGGTTGGTTATGCCTTTTGGCTTAACTAATGCTCCTGCTACTTTCATGAGATTAATGAATGATGTACTCAGACCTTTTCTTGATGATTTTGTTATTGTGTATCTGGATTGACATTCTGATTTTTAGTAAAACGTGGGAAGAACACTTAAGATGTTAAGCAACACTAGATGTTTAAAAGAGAAAAACTTCATGTTAAACTCTCAAAATGTGAATTTGGAAAAACATCTCTAAATTATTTGGGTCATATAGTAGGGGGTGGTGAATTGAAAATAGATCCCTCTAAGATGGCAGTCATTGTAAATTGGCCTAAACCCAAGTCTACTACAGAAGTGAGAAGCTTATTAGGGGCAGCACAATATTGGAGGAAGTTCATTTCTAACTTTTCCTCAATTGCAGCTCCCTTACATGCTTTAACAGGATTAAACAAGATGTTTCAATGGGGAGACAAACATCAGAAAGCCTTCGACACCTTGAAAGAAAAGATTAGTACAACACCTATACTAGCACTGCCTAATCTTCAAAGACCCTTCGAGATCCAAACAGATGCCACTGACTATGCCATGGGAGCAGTGTTGACACAGCACGGTAAACCCATATGTTACCATTCTGAGACTTTTAATCCTACATTAGTTAACTATCCTACATATGATAAAGAATTGTATGAATTAGTTCAAAGTGTGAAAAAGTGGAAACATTACTTAATGGACAAAGAGACAGTAATACATACTAATCATCAACCACTTCAATATCTACACTCCCAAACTAAGTTGCAGCAATCAAGACACTAGAGATGGATGGGTTTTCTACAATAGTTTCATTTAGTCATGAAATATAAAAAGGGCATACACAATAAAGTTGCAGACATGTTATCTAGACCTACTATAAATGCATCTACTATATTTAAGCATAATTCTATGCTACATGAAAGCTACATTGAACAATAGGCTCAAGATATAGAATTTAAATATGTATATGCAACTTTAAGTCAAGGCAAATGGGTAGAAGAATTGGATTATCATGTGAAGGACCAACTCTTATACCATTGTGGGAAGTTATTCATTCCACAAACTGAGAGAGTAAAGATAATTAGAGAAGCACACACTTCGCTGATATCAGGTCACTTTGGGGTAAGTAAAACAGTTGCACAACTGCAAAGATTTTGTTATTGGACAAAAATGAATGAGACAGTTTCTAGATATGTAAGAGGGTGTATTATGTGTGCTAAAAGCAAGCCCAACAATAGAAAACTAGGCTTATACTCTCCATTACCAGTTCCTTCTCACTCTTGGGAAAGTGTTTCCATGGATTTTGTTGGAGGACTACTTAAATCTAGGAAAGGTCATGATTATCTATATGTTGTTGTGGATAGGTTCAATAAAACGTGTATTTTGATACCTTGTAATAAATAGATTACAGCTGAACAAACTGCAAAACTGTTCTTTGAACATGTATGGGTTCATTTTGGATTACCCACTTCCATTGTATCTCATCGAGACAAGAGATTTGTGGGGAAGTTTTGGTCAAGTCTGTGGGAAATAATGGACACCAATGTTAATGGATTTTATCCCCTAGGGCTTTTGGGTGGAACCCTAGCAGACTGAAAGTTGTCTAAACAAAGAAACATGCACACACACAGCCATTATACTAGCAAAAGCTAATTCTAAGGTAAGAAGGGCGTACCTCAGGTCCTACGTTCGGGTAGTTCCTCAAGGTTCCAAACCCTTCTTCACGTCCCTTTCGCTCCTTTTCCCTGCAAAACCTACAATTCCAAAGAATGCAGCAGTACATGGACAAAGATTTATACAAAAATCATCTTTATGTTATACAAGAAAGGAGTTAGTTATGAACTTTTAGACATCCATTCATACATGAAATTCAAACATGAACATCATTAACATAAAGAAGAAGCATATCGGGAATCAAGACGTGTTTCTTTATTAGACAAATAGAAAGTACAAAAAGAGTAATATCACTTGAGCAACCTCTGCAGGCTCCAAGCTCAGCCTCCTTCTGGATCCATCCCACCTCAAGCCTCTAGCATATCTCCTTCAAAGACTCACTCCAAGATGCCATAACTAAGGGATGAACATCAAATCACAAGGAAACAAGGGTTTCCTGTACAAATGGGGGAAGTGCAGAAGGCACAAGGGTCTTCAGACCTGATCAAGGGGAAAATCTCAATATAATAACTTTCTCTCTCTTCTCTCTTCATTTAGGCCTTCCCTTTGATGTCTTTTTATACCAATTCCAAAGTAGTTTTTTAGTTAGGAATTGGTTGGGAACAGTTGAGGCCACGAGCACTAACAGGTGATCAGCAGGTAAAACCCGCGATCTCCACCTGAAAATAAGGAGTTTTATATTTTTTTAAGTGTTTTAATACATATACGCGGGTTGGGTATATATGAACCTGCGTATACACGCGTTTAACTCAAGGAAATGTCGCATACAGGGAATAAAACAGTGTTTTTTAGATTTTGGACCAGGTCTGGAAGGAAGGGTAGCCCTAGGCCATGAGTGCAACATTACAAACCATAATAGTGAGATTTGGAGCTATAACATATGCCTCCTAACATATGAGGTCAGAAGGGGTACACGATGGCTGAAATATATTAAGCAAGTACATGGAAAGGAAATCTACCAAAAGCCGAGGAGTACTTCACCTGAATTCAGCCTGTCAAGCCACAAAAGAAGATTAGAAAGAAACACCGTCTGAGGCGGGCATACCCATGCTCAGAGAAAGCAAAGCATGTCGCATCCAAGTACAAGCGATCCACTAAGTATACAAGTATAAATGACTGGAAAATACATAATGGATCATCTGATCATGATCGAATAAGTACATGTCTGAATATCACATATAAGACTATCAATGATGCTGAAAGATACAACGGATCACTGATATCAAAGGCTGATCCCAAAAGGTACCAACTGAACATGATGGAAAAGGGTGGTACTACACTGCAAACTGAGGTGTCAGCATATAGAATGTCGCCATGAATTACTGCAACATATAAGGTGGAGTGGTATCAACTAGCAGCAACAGGAGCAACTGTCAAGTGAACCAATGAATGTTGATACAACCTGAGGTCTTCACCGACCGCCATGGTACATTTCTACACCATGGGAATAAATGATCTGAATTCGACCATGTGAGAAATCGTTCGATTACCGGTCATTGATGTATACCATTAACAAACGCGAGACTACTCACCGATAATGATAATGAGCGTCAAGGTACCCAGTACAATCTAACAAGTGCGAATATATGAGCTGAAGTCGAACACCTGTAAGAATCTATCGATCAAGAGACAATGATGGTTTCCCGCTGTCAATAGCGAAGGATCTCCCACTAATGACTGTAAACTGCAAGGTACTGTCAAATGGACTCTAGATCTTTGCCCCGGAGCAATGAGTCGGAGTCGATAGGGAAAGATCCGCTGGAAGGAAGGCATTAAGGCATCCTTCATCAATCTAGCGCGAGTGTAACCCATTGGCCAATAATGTGGAAGGAATCGAATGAAAGAGATGTAGTAACCCAACTGAAGTACGTTTCCGGTGTACACAAGATGTAGCTAGCGCACGGCAGAAACCCTCTAAACCAACCAATAATGAAAGCTGACATAGAGGCGAGGTATCCACCAATAGGGTCAAATAGAAACCAAGGTACTGCACGAATCCCAATGTGTGATAATGTAAACTGACGTCGAACACAAGGGAAACCACTCAGTCAAAGACCCACGATATTGATCGATGTTGAGCACAAGGTAACCTATCAATAATGAAAATAGGGCCAGGGTGCAACTCTAGGCCTGCCCTCAGAGCAAGATGTCGTCGTCGATAAGGACAAGACCCGCCGGCAAAAAGTCAATGGGGACCTTCTCAAACCAGCACGAGTAAAGGACCAATACAACTGATGTGATGTAAGACATGACACTGACAACTGGGATGGCCGACTGAAAAAATGATTCAAGAGACACCGCAAAGAAGCCGACTTAGGCTAACTTCCCTTCAACAAAAGCACGACTCAATGTGACTATATGGTAGCATATGATGACTCTGTATAAGTTTGTCATGCAAGAGGCACGAACGAACCCTCCATATGATTGGAAGAGATAACCAATCGGGGGAGAATTGAATCAATAACAAGGTTATGGCGTACCTAAGTCAAACTAAATCCCGCCCAAACGAAGGAGACTTTGTTTTGAGTGCTTTGTTCAAGGGCGACATGACTAACTCTAGCTGCCAATAATAATGGAAATACTGTCTCGTTCCCGCTCTTTTTGGAATATTTAATTTTTTTGTCTTTTTCTGTTAAGCTTGAAAAAGAATAAAAGAATGCTATGGTATAGTGGAAAGAATGAATGTCGATGAAACAAATGATCTAGTTCCTGGGAATGGAACATTCCTATGCTCAATGCAGGGAGGCAAAAACTGGTCAGTGACACTCAAAGGTATGTTCCTTCCACGGGTCAAGGTGCGTCAAGTTGCAGAAGTCAAAGGTATGCAAGGTTG